>VZSF01006179.1:150858-183362 GCA_013398295.1 Chionis minor | reverse complement strand
GGTGTGCTGCGGGGCTGGCAGCGGAGCCCCGGTGCGGTGGGTGTCCCCCGTCGCTCGCGGGAGAGAGGCGCAAGGCTGCCCTGCCTGGTGCCAGCGACTCCGCCATCCCCCCCCGTCCCCCGCGGGCATCCCCCTCCAGCGCCGGTGGCGCCGGGACCCGCCTCCCCGTGGGCCGCGATCACCCGGGGCGTGGGAACGTCCCAGCCGGCTCCGCAGCGTCCGCGCTGGTCCGCAGCACCCGTGATGCGGCTTCGCCTGTGCCAAACTGTCCCCGCCGTGTCCTGCGGGTGGGGAAAGTGTCTCGGTGCCGTGGAACTTGTTTTCTCTGCGCTGGTCCGTCACCCGTCCCTCCTCCAACACCGCCTGAGCGCTGCCTGCTCCAAAGTATTATTTTGGTGGCTGCAGTGTGCCCGTCCCCTGCCAGGCACGACCTTTCCTTCCGTTAGCCACAACTCCCCATAACTTTCGCTTAAGGAAAGGCCGTGCTCAGATCATCTATTCATCCACCTATAAAAGGTACGTGGCCGCGGCTTTTTCAGAAAACGGAAAACCAAGGACTCTACTGATGTTTTTTTACCGTGTAAATAAAACCTCCTGCTTATAACCAAACAAAGAAATACCACCGCTTGGCAAAGCAGCTTCGGCTCAACTAGGTGAATGAACGTCCTGGGCATACTTTGAATTTGGTCTTGAAAAAAAGACACAGTGAGCGTGGTTTGCCACCAGCCCATGCAGATCCCTACTGGGGGGTGTGTGTGTGTGTGTGTGTGTGAGCGTTCTTGCCTGCGTGTGGGAAAAAGAAGGGAGCGGAAGCCGCGAAGAGTTCATGCAGGCTGTCCAGGGCGAGCCCTCTCCAGGAATGCTTTTTCCCCCAGCATATTTGGCACTTTGAGTGATCTGGTATTTTCCAAGCGCAACAGAACGGGCTTTTCAAATGCACTTTTGTCATAGCTAAAAATAACAGTTAACTCCGACTAGGACAGCGTGTTTATATCCGGGACAGAAGGAAACTCCACCAGAAGCAGGGCCATCACTCAAACTTTCCCCTTAAGTGGCTGATGACAGTGGCAGTCAGCTCCCCAGTGCTTTCCCCAGCGCTTTCCCCAGCACGGGAGACCATTCGTGGTGATGCGTTGGCATTTATTTTCACTTTTCACCAAAGTTTGGGCACATAGAGCTGGTCTCTGACATTTGTGCACAGAAACAGCCTGATACTGAAGCCCAGAAGTGCCCAGCAGCTCTGGAAACAAAGTCACTGTTGCAGACATGCCTAAAAGTTGGAATCAAGACTTTTCATTGGCATAAATTAAAATGGTGACAGTTACTGGGAGGAGTGATGAGGGGAAGGATGGACTGTAATGTCGGTGAAAGCAAAAACAAAACGTGTAAGATTTAAAGGTTGAAATTGCCTTACAGTAGACTCCAGGTAACATTTGAAATTCTAAATTTCCCCACCAAACAAAATCTGCAGTCCCCTGTAGTTCTGAAATGGGCAGCTGAGGGTCTAACTGTTCTCTGGGTCAGATGTACCGCATGTGGGTGAGCTAGTCGGACTAAAAGGGGGGTCAGCAGCACTGCTGATGTGACCCCAACAAACCCAACACACACGGCAGCCCAGCTGGGCCTTGGTAGGCTGTCCCTCCCAACAAGACCCCTCTACCTCTGGTCCATCGCCCATGGACTGGGGTCCTCACAACCTTTCTCACTAATGTCTTTCAACCTTCTGTCCTCCTTCATCACAGGGTGGGGGCAGCCCACTGATAGCCCACTCCTGCCACGAAACAGGGCCCAGGGTTGCCATCGGGCAAGCTGATGTTGGGGCAAGGGACTGGTCTCTCCATTCATTTTCTAGGACTGTGGTACACATCCCTGCTGTGTCACAAGTCCCGCTGTCCACCCTTAGAGCTTAACTAGTTCATCACATAGATCTCACAAAAATTGCAGAGTTCTAAAATGGTAAATGATGAAGAGGTGATAAACTATCATTTTCTCATCAAGGGATTTACTGTCAATATCTTCTGACAGTAACATACACAGCCATGTAACATCACATAGTACAACAGATGTACCCTATGGAATAAATAATATTGCTTCCTCTACAGATCTACAATTTCCCAGTTGCTTTCATGACCCAGCATGCTTGACAATGCCAAAAAGCGTGGAAAGAGATGGCAGTCCCGACCCATTTATGACTACTTCTGCCCTCACACTCCTTAGGAGGGCACCAACGCTAGCCATTGGCTTTCCTCTGGCATGGAAACCTAGATTTTGCAATGGAGAAAAACCTCATTTATTTTCTCATCTGTTTTCTTACACACTGATTGAAATGTTATGCACAAACTGTAGTTAACAGGGATTTTTCAAGTTTCTTTTATGAGAAGAAAATCTATGCTCACTTTGCCAAGACAGACCAGATCTTTCCTTTCTTCCCTCAAGCGAACGTCTGAAAGAGACAGAGCAACGCTCCGGTCAGCCACAAAGGAAGACCCTCTCTTCTTCACACCAGAACCTGCTGAAATACAAGCAGGTAGTCTTCTTGTTTTGATCCACAAAGGGAAACATTACCTTATCATGCAGCAGTCACCGTTGCAGACCGAATTCAAGACGTTGCCTATTGTTGGAAGTCCTGAACACCTGTAAAGAAACTAACAGCAAGAAGTCAGGATTCAGAGAGCAGGAGAACACACATGGAACAACGCTGTGTATTGGCTCTTAAGTCTGAACGCACATATGCAGTCGTGTACATAGAGGGAGAGGAAAGAGAGAGAGAAAGAAGAGAATCCAGAAAGGGGATGGTTTGCTCCGAGGCTGCTTTGCCACTTCCAAAAAAAACTTCTGGTCTAATAAGAAGTATTTTCTCCTCCTGCAAGGTGTGATTTTTTACCTAATGTAGCCATGTCATCACTTCTGAAATGTAAAGCCAAATTGCTTCTCAGAAAATCCTAGCTGAGTTGTGGAATGGTGTGTGCGTGTAGCTGAAGCACCCCAGCTATTTGACTGCCTACTTGTATTTGAATCACAAGTTTCGTGCCAGCTATATAAAAAGATTGTTAGCAAACGGCTGTTAAAACTGGAGACCTTGAAACTAATTACGTTCAATGCTCAAAAAACCCCACAACCAACCTTGCTCTGCTAATTGAGCAGAGCTCATTACTTCTGAAGTAGGAAAGTTTAACCTCCACTCGGAGTAAAATGCACGGCAGGGTATGCGAGGCAGTAGGCACATTTGAACTGTTACACTTCAAAGGATTGAGCACTGATTGATCTGTTATTATCTGAAGATGGCAACTGCTCAAAGGCAGAGAGAAACTGCAAAAGTTTCGAGTTTCAAGCTTAAATGTGGAGTTCTGAAGAGTTTAGCCTTGCATTGACTGATTAAAGTATAAGAATGCGGTAAATACAATTTAAAAGTTAAATTACCATATGGTCATAGCTAGAGGTAAATTTCAAAAGTAGCACATGTAAATAGTTTCTTGCTGTCTGAACAAATAATTTTACATTTAAACCAAGTCATTTGGTAACCGGTACAATTGATTGCTGCTTGTAGTCTGTTACTGAATGGGTTTGCAATTCATTTCAGTAGCCCCAGGATGCAACTCTGTATCTGCCACGCATATAATCTTCAGTTGATACAGATTATGTTCATATGGTTAAAAGCAAAAAAAAAAAAAAAATATTAAAGCATGAGCCAATCACCAGGTTCTGCTAGCTATTAAAGGAAATTGCCATCTTAAATGAAGGAGTGTTGCAAAACCTGGAACCGAGTTTGGCATCTTTAATCCAGTGTGCCGTCTGTGCTGCAAGAGCTTTGGAGAGACAGAGAACAATCCATGTGGTCCAGCGCCCCTCCAAGGAGTTCAGTGCAGGTGTCGTTCTGTTTAGCCAAGCAGGATTTGAACTTTGGAGTTT
This sequence comes from Chionis minor, assembly GCA_013398295.1. Lineage (NCBI taxonomy): Eukaryota > Metazoa > Chordata > Aves > Charadriiformes > Chionidae > Chionis > Chionis minor. Next base: position 179,453 of record VZSF01006179.1, on the reverse strand, counting down.
CGGGGAGCACTGCAACGGTGCAGTGAAACACTGTCCTGGACTGGGCTGGAGAAATCTTTTTTACAATCCTTTTTGCTTGTTACCAAATTGCTTCTAGGTCTATGCAAGCTACGGAAAGTTTCTCTTTGGTGAATTCTTCCTAAAGCCTGGTGAAAGTTCCTGTGCTTTTGCTTTCACCTTCAACTGTGATCAAGAGCCAGAAGTACTACAAGCAAAAGAGGCCTTGCCCTCCTACTTGCCCTTAGTACCCTGGTCCTGGGATCCTTAGGAGACAAATCAATCCAGAATCCTCAGGATGGCCTCTCTTTTTCAAGAGGGATGTAGTATTTCCAGTTCAGCCCACAACCCCCTAATAAACCTTCTGCATGTGGCAGTCACGGAGTGTGCTAAATATTAGCCCTGAAAATTCAAACCCCTCTGTTTTTACAAAGCTATATAAACAAGAAGATATCACATGGCAAGCACTGCTTGGTGGATCCCCGTGGATGCACATTTCCCATCCCTGACACAGATGGCAAGTAACGCAGAATCCTCCATGACCCATTTTTAGATCCATTTGTCACCTGTTTCATAGGCTTGTGTAAAATGAGAGATTTCAAGCTGAGAAAAAGCTTGCCATAGTTGTTAGTGGATTAGAGGGAATCTCTTTTTCGGCTCACACAACAAATGCATTTTCTGCCTTTGAAGAGGCCCTGGTTAAGCCTTAGACTATGGGCAGGATTGTACTGGCTCTTTGAACCTCCGCGGTGGATGGAACATCCATGATTTGACAGGGGAGAGACATCCAGAAAACTGTATGGAGTGACCTGGATTTGGCAGGCAAAGTTTAAAGGTCAGGGACAGTACAAAGTTGGGACAAGTCCCAGTAATGAGAATAATGGGATTCTTCACATACAGGGCAGAGGCAGACTATGGCACAGGCTGCTGAAGTTGTCCACTCCAGCAGATTCACGCTTCGGCTGAGGCCATTGGTACTTCCCATTTCTGTGTGCTTGATTTGGGAGTGCAGAACCCCATGATGGAATGGGCACTGGAAGAGAGAAAGCATTTTTCTTTCCTTATTGAGCACGGATCTCCACTTTTCCTCCTCGAGAAGCACTGCAGAAATTTCCCAAAGGCAAAGAGAGTACTCAGTCTTGCCCTTGCCTGAATGATCTTTTTTATGGCATTGAAGCAAGGGAAAAGTGCAGCCTATAGGGCTTGAGTCATAAGAGTTGTCACTTGTAACATTCATCTATTTAATGCTGATTAAGTACAAGACAGTTTAAGTTGAATTTTTATGTACTTCATGGAAATCAGCTAATGGCTCAGAATCACAGAAATTAAAAAGGGAAAACCCAACTCAAGATAGGCCCATTTCTGGGTGAGTGAATGAGGGACTCTTAGATGACCCAGCATGTTTTTTCACTTACAGTGCATAGCCCCGAACTGCATTTTTGCTCTGCCTGGAACATAATTTCTGGGTACCAGCAGGTCAGAATGTGTGTGAGGCTGTTTAAAGCAGGGATCTTGGTAGAAAGGAGTGGTTTTAAAAGCATAATTTTTGTGAGAAATGGACATTAGTAACTCAGACGCCATACGCTTCCTACGAGGCTGTGCAAAGAGACGTGTAAATTGTCCTGTTGCTGTAAAGTTGGATGCCGAGATGCTGAGGGCACCGGGGTCAAACGCAGCAAGAGAAACAGATTTGGGCACAGGACTTTGATCAATATTTAGTGATTGGGTTTCTTATTGCTCCTGCAGGCAGGCGCTGGATTCTGAAGAAGAATCTGATTTTGGCGAGACAAAGGAGGCATTTTCAGCTTGGACTGGTCTGAATCAGTTTAATTTGACCCTATACTCAGCCTTCAGAGTTGGCTGTACATTCCTCAATGTAATTGTCTCTTGGAACTTTATGTGTCAAAATAAGAAAAAAGATTAAAGACCCCAAGTCTGTTCCTTACTCAGATTCAGTTGGTTTTGTTTTCTGGGCATCTCTGAGCTGGAATTCAGTAGCAATTCTCTCCAAAAAGTAACTGGTTTGTGTATAAGATCTTCTGGCATCCCTACTACCAATTGAATTGCAGTCACTGCAAATGGTCTGATAAAATCAGACAGTCGGATAAAATCAGGAAATCTCTACATTTATTCTCTGATTACCAAGCAAGCTCAATTTCATCACGGTGAAGTAGAAGCCAGTGGTTACAATTACTTTTCTTCCCTTTCATCTATTTTTTAATATTTGGGTTTAAGATGGAAAAATTACAAATGAATAAATCTGCACCAAGTCCAGTCTTTTCTCAATATAATAATATTATTCATATCTCTATGATTAGCAACAGCTGGAACAAATTTTAGCAAAAATATTAAAACTTATATTGTAGGATAAGCCACATGGAGTCATTGTAATTTGAGGAGGGTGAAAGTTTCCATAAAAGCTACTGAGAAAGGAATACGACTTTTTTTGGGGGGGGAGGGTGATGACTTCTTTGGATTTTCTTTTTGCAAGAAGATACAGTTTTGTTTTACAGTGCTTTACTTTCTAGTGTTTACGTTGAACAAACACTCCAGATAAAACAACGCATCAATCAGCCACTCTGGGCACTGCTTCTTCTCACTAGTCCTCTTATACCAAGTTGTACTGAGGAGCTCTAGCTGTATTAAAGCAAAAATAAGTTTTCAAGCGCAATTGCAGCCACCCAAGCCAACACCAGTGTTACACTAGCTGGAAAGGGGTCACGCAGGTCTGATTTTCACCTGCAAACTTCATGTGCCGACTGCTGTTTTCCCAGCATGTTTGAGAAATTCACAGGCAGCTAATGGATCAGTTAAAAATTAAAGCAATAAAACCCTGTACAGCTCCTCCAAGGAAACAATTTGAAAGCCCGATTGAGAAGAACAGCGTCAGGAGGAAGTGGGATGGAGAAGGAGGCAGGTGGGAATGGCTGGAGTAGCTTTTCAATGCTCCCTTTTCCCTCCCCGTTTTTTCTGTAGACCATGCATCTAAGTGACTCTCAAGCTGGTTCCCTCCAAGCTGGTTCCTCCTTCCATTGGACCCTCCCCAGTGACCCTTGCTCTATAGCACTCATCTGAACTCCTGTCTGTTTACCTGTTGCGGACAGGTAAAATACATTGCAATACTCGAGGAATTTTTAATAAAAATTTTAAGACCATTCTGAATCAAAGTGATTATCTAGGTGTGGAAGCACCAGAAGTACTAGTAGAAGAAAAGCTGTGAAAACGGTAAGAGCAGATGGCACTTAGGTCATCAACTCTTGGCTTGCCTGAAATGCCCTGGGGAGATGTATGTGTGTTTTTCTCTGGTTTCCCCAAGATGAGTGCGCACATACGAGCTCAGGATTTCAGCTTCTTCTGCTGATGGGGACCACAGGACTCCTTCCTTTCAGAGTCTCTCTCCAAGGAGATGAGGCTCTCTTCCTTTCTTATGGCCACTCACAATCCCTTCACGTGTTTCAGCTGATTCCTCCTGCCTGATTCCACTCCAGCTTTCTTCTCACTTGGCAGGAACTTGTAACCTTTGAATTTCTATTGTTAAACAATTTAAAAAACAAATTACTGAGCTTTGCCTCGTTTGGAGCTTACAAAATTTCCCATGGCTTCCACCCAAAGCCAAAAGTCATCTGCAGTTCAGCTGAAACACTCCTAGGATCCCAGCAATAGGAGTCTGGAAGCTTTCTGGACAGCATTTGGAGCCTGGAAGGTGTAGGAATCAAAACAAGCCACAGTGTGAGAGCAAATCTAGTGCGCTTGCTGTTACTAAACCTGCTCAGCAACACCTGTCCATAGGGTTTTCTGTCACCTTTAGTAGACCAGTCCCAGCTCATTACACCTGCCCTTTTCTTGCATGCCTGGAACACCACATCAAATTCAGGGGCCTGGCTCCAGGTTCATCTGACCTTGCTGCCACGTCCTTGGTCCTTCTTAGTTTTTCTTGCGGGCTGTCTAGAAGCTTTCGGAGATGCACCATGGCCCAGCATATCTGAACTATTACCAAGCTCGTGCCACAGCTGTTCCTCAGGCACAAGGCAACCTTTTCTTTTGCAGATTAGAGGTCACATACACTGAGACAGAGCTTCCCTGGAAGCTGCTTCAAGAATAACAAGTGATTCTCCGCAAGACCTAAGGATTTTTCTGACCTTCATCATCATCTTCTCAGTGCAAAAAGACCAACACTCTCGAGTATAAACAAAAAGGATAAGAATAGCAAACAAACCGCTCTATCAAACTGCAATACGCCTCTGTACTCTTAATTCTTCCTCAGGAAAAGATGGAGAGAAAAAAATTAATTACCTGAGAGTCGACATTATTTGTATCACTACTGCTTAAACAGACCTGTTGATATAAAGGGTAAAAACATAACAAGCTCGCTCCGAATAGTTTTATAAGAGAAAGCACTGGAGAGGAGCCTGAAGGAAAACTCAAGCACAGCCCAACTTCAAAGAAGTGCTGCGGAGATCCACGCTTTGTAATCTGTGCCTATTTCTAGTTACCTCTGTATTTACAAAGATTGACAATTGGGAAGAAGAGAAAAATCACAAAGATGGGGTTAGTCTTTTTTGGCATGAGGCTGGCGTCTGCCATGGGAAATTAATCCATGCTAGGCTGCAGTAAGCTGAGCTGCTGAGTTTGTATTCGTGTCACTGAGACCGCTTATACTCACCGCGGGTCTATAAACTCTTATTAGTCAGACTTGACAGACGGTGACAACTTGCTGAAAAGAACAGCCTATGGATCACGATCCATTCAATAACGGTTTATAAAAATGATATTAAATGAGCCATTTTTCCTAAGACCACATACCAAAATATTTTTGGGAGATGAATAAAGCAATGGTGGGGGAAATTTTTTTTTTTTTTTTTGAGAAGGGGATTAGAAGGTCCCAGGGTGCTTTGTCACTGAAATAACCACATCTGTCAGCTAAATTGGCAGAGCTGTTATATTTAGTTTCTAGAAAGTTCCTCAGACGCTGAGGTCTTGGATACCTCCCAAAAGGTTTGCTCTCTGGACAGTTGAAACAAAATAACATTAGAGGGGGGAAAGTAGTTCGCAGCCACAGCTAGCATTTTCATTTTTTCTGAATATCACATGGTTCAAAATGTTGATGAGAAAAGACGGGCTCATGAGAGGTGACTTGACAGGAATCACATTTTAATTTCCTTTGTAAAATTTTGCAAGCTTTCCTCTGTCTCCAATGGCCACCCTGCTGTTGTTGCCTTTTGGGCACCCATATGATCCTCCCTATGAGGGAAAGACATCCCAATGCATTTCCTTTTTTTCTTTTGCTGGACGCAGTCAAAGGATCCCATTAAATTTTTTAATTTGTTTAACTGACTTCTAACTTTGCAGACTTCTGTCATGCCGTAAAACTGACTGATGAATGACAGGGCCCTGCTAGGTTTGGCTAGGGCGTAATGTGAGCTCCCAGGGCTGGAACCAATAAACCACAATTTTCTGAGAAATGAGGTTTTGCAAGGGACGTGCTAGCCCTGACTTCACCACACCCTTTCATTTTGCTAGCTGCAGTTCAGCAAGTTACAGCTGGATTTTGTTACGTTTTCTGCCATTATGAGCCCTCTGTTCTCGAAGGTAGGAGAGGATCTTCCAGGCAGCTCCAGGTCCTTTGTGAAGAGCGTTGAGGAGTGCTGTGCTGGAGACTTGCTCGGCGTGCACGGGAGCCAGTGTATGGGTTGCATAATGACACGGCCAAGGCTCACACAGAGCAGTTCGGAAGAGAGCAGAATTTCAGATCAATCAAAAGGCAGCCTCTCCCCTCCTGCACTGACCTTCTTTGGAGCTGCCCTGCGCTGAAAATCCTCTCTCTTTCCATCTGTCCATACATTTTCAGAGGACTGTGGGTTGGAAAGAGCAAAGAAACATTAGACTTCATCTTTCAGCTATCATTGTCGCATGCTGGTTTTGGAAACTAAGTGACGAGATGTTTGTGCCACATTTCAGCTGACTGTCATTAATGCAGTCGGGCGGTCCTGGAAGAGAAACTTTCTCAAAACTCAATACTGTTTCCTTGGCTCTCCAGGTAAACCCGATCAGATCTGACTCCCTCCTGCAGAATATCCTCCTCAACATCCAGGCAGAGCCAACAATAAACATTTTCACCTTGTCAGGCTGCCAGCAAGTAACCTAATCAGAAGTGGAGCAATTTAATTCACAATGAATTGGTCCATCCAGCTGAAAGTGCCACCACGTAACAGCGAGCCTCCAACTTTGTGGACCATCCTTCCAGCTGTGCCAGCCTGGTCTCCCAGCTGTGCAGTCGGGACATGAGAGGCACCTATACCCAAGCCTGGTCCTTACGACAGCTGCCCTCAGTGCTGCAGTCCCTCGCAGCTGCCCATGGTTCCAGTGCGGGCAGGGGAACAAGGCAAAGAAGTGGTGGAAGAAAGCAAGCCTTGGCTTCATCACTGAAGCAACGGAGGTATAAGGAAGGCTAAGAGAGGTGCCCAGAGCTAGAAAGGAATTCAGGCGGGAAGGGAAAACACATCTCCTGATTTCGAGGCCATCTTCTGCCCCTGAGGGCACACAAGGACTGGGAAAGGGCAGACCTGCACACAGCACAAAGGCTCTCTCTGCTCTGCTTTTCCTTGGCTCTGGTTCACACTGGGACGAGGAGACGGGAGTGAGGAAAGCGGGCGTGAGCGTGACGGTGGCTCTGGGAGGAGCTTCGGTAGTAGCTGTTGTTGCAGGTATTAATAGAACCAACTATTGCCAGATGTAGTTTGGCCCCGGCCAAGCGCCGCTATGGTGCACAGGAGAGGCTGGAATCAGGCTTTCCCTGACCTTTTTGAACTTTTCACATAGACTTTTTCAGTCTTTGTGCTTTGGGATTTTGAGATAGGAGTGGGACAGGGCTTTGCTTAGGAGTCAAAATCCCATGCCCTCCCACTGCTGACTTCAGGACAGGGGTTATCTGTAAATGAATCCTAGGGCAAAATCCCTAACGGGGAATACGATAGGATGTCACATCGCCATAGCGTCTTGCAGCAGCCGGTGCTTGTGCCTGAGAAGCAGGAATGCATACGCCCTTACAGTGACAGCATAGGAGATTTTGTTTTGGTTTTTTGAGTAAATGACTGATAGGGTAAAGGCAAGCGGGGGGAACAGGTCAAACAGAGCTAATGAAAAAAGTAGACCCAGTCATCATCCTGTTACACCGCTTGCTAATAGAGTAGTGTTTGGCAATAGCTTGTGTGTTGTAAGGCTTAAGGTTATCAGCAGAGTGACTGCAGAGAGCTAGTTAGAATTCATCCTGCAGCTGTGACTGTAATCCAGCAATTTAGATGAAAACATGTACTCTGCATAGGTGCATGACATAGACTATTACCATTATTAATACAGTAATAGTCATAATAAATCACATATTGCGTGCGTTTGTTATTCCGAGAAAAACTTAATTATAATTTCCAAGCTGACAGCATTTGATTTACATTTTGCTATCTCTGAAATTGTGCAATTAGTTCCCAAGTTACAACTCCTGTGAAATCTCTGCCTTGTTGGGGGTAGGAGATGTGGAGTTACAGCTGCAGCCACTGCTCCGGCAAAGATAGCTTTCCCCTGAGAATATTAATTTTCAGCATAAAAATGAAAAACGAGTAAAATTCCCCTAAAAAGGGGGGAAGGCACCTCTCGGGGAGTTGTCTTTGGTAAAAGGAGCTCTCTAGTGTCCAGTTGTAATACTGCAGTTCTGGAAGAAGATGCTGTGAGCACACAACCTGATCAAACAGACATGCAAATGGAAGGCCTACGTCTCTTCTTTTAGGTACTCGGCACTAGCCCATAATGTGCAAAGTGCTACTTAAACATCACTATCACCCAAACCAATACTGTACCCAAAAGTTTTCAGGCATGGCGCAGAGGTCTCGTTCATTCCCACCTATCTTTCTCCATCTGTTGCTTTTTTTAAAGGAACTTGGGCTGCACTGACGAAGTGGCTCCTGCTGTGGGGCGAGGATGCGTGCGCACGTCTGCCGACATCCAGGCCATGGAAAAAAAAGGTTTGACATTGTAGTGTATTCCTCTCCAATGCTGGCCGATCATGGGAGATGATTTGGGGAATCTAAGGTCATATGCGCAGGCTGTTTTGAGGTAGTAGATTTGGTACAAGTGAACGCCTAATCGTGGCTGGTGGCTTTTAATGCATGCGCCTGATTAAGTGCAATTGTCTCGTGCCAGAAAAAACAAGTCCTTGGTCACCAACCCTAGAAAGTAAATCACAAAAAGAGATGTGCGATGAGTAGGGTACAAAGGCAGATAGCCCCTCTGACTTTCTAAATGAAGACCGTAACAGTTTAATTAGCAGTTATTATGGAGGCTTGAGCACATGCTAGAATAACAATATATTGCCTTTACACTGCTTTTAATGCCTGCATTTTGTTTTTTTCAACACGTTAGTGATGAGCTCATTAATGTTGATAAAAATGAACTAAAAAGTCTATTTGGTTATCACTGGATATCACAGATGGAGAATAATGACTTGACAAACTGGCAAACTGAGATTATCTGCAAATATTATGAGAGACACTGGAAGCTCTTATAAAATACACCATGATTTTTAATAGCATTTTACTGTTATGGTACCTCCCTTGTGGATACTGTGGTTTTATACTGCAAATATGAAAAACGATGCCATAATTGAAGCTTTGCCACTGAAAAGCACCATCTTGTGTTCCCCATGCTCCGCTTCCCACAGCAAGGCTTATTCTAGAGTAGAAAATAAATTAAGATGTAATAATTAACTAAATATGTTTCAATGGCAAGAAATCCCACATAGGGCTAAGTTGCTCACCGTTAATCATGGCAAACCAAATAATGGTGGATTTCCTGGAAGTCAGTGCTAGCCAGGGGTTTAAACCTTTTGCCTTTACATGGGTTTGCAGCAGTCTTTTCTTCTCCCATTAATGACCTTCATTTTCTGAGCTCAGCGAACAGAGAAGCCATAGTTTTAGTAGCTGAAAAACAATTTCAAAAATATAAGCAACAAACAACAAAGAATCCTGACAGATTCAGGTCAATCATGACAATGGTTTTTTTCCCCCCACTTAGCATTTCAGCTCAGTATTAAGGTGATTACTTTTGAAAAATGCAAAACCTATCAGTACACTATTATGCCTAAGCACCCTATGGAATATCTAAGATACAGCAGCCCATTTTCCCTTCATTTTTGCAAACCTGCAGGCATGGTGGTAATGGCTTGAACGTTCTTGTGGCTTTTTTTTTTTTTTCTCAAATAAAACACACTGTTGATATTTTGCGAACTGAGAAGTAAACCAAAGTATCTCTTGCCTCATCACAAAACTTTTTGTAAAAAAGCCCTCTGATGCTTAATCTCAAAAATGCGGGTCTGTTTTTCACTGATATTTAGGTTAGAAGGGACTGTTAAGATCTTCTTGTTTGAACTCCTGCATAACAGAGGGTGGAGAATCTCAGCAAAGTCCATGACTAATTCCAGTTTTTTTTGCAGCGTTGGGTCCTTGCAATGCACAGAGCCCTCGCTCCCCCCTGCTGAGGGGGTTGCCGTTGAATTCAAGCGAGCTGGAGCAGAGCCTTAGAGAAGAGAGCAGTTCCTGGACTCTCACCATTTGCCAGGTAGAATCTGGCATTTTACGCTGTATCATCTTGGAAAATGATAAACTAGAAGATGTGTAAACTGTGGTTTAACAAGAATAAAACCCGTAATTCAGGACAGCACAAAAAGCACCTGGTTTCATGCTTCATTTCCGTTTTTAAACATTGAAGAGGGTCAGAGAAGCATCTGTTGAGTTTCTGAGTGGGTTTGGATTAGCTGCAAGTGCCCGTTTGCCAAAAGCAAGTCCAACTCAAACATGAAATCAAGCAAATCTCAGTGATGCTAGGTCAGTTTCAAGTTTACATCCCAAAGTGATAGCAAGTCTGGATTGGTGGTAAATGTGTCTGACAAAAAAAAGCAGAAGCTTTGCATGTCCTTCACAACATGATATTCCTGAATATCAGACAGTTGCAAAAAGGATGTACTTAACTATTTGGGGTTTCATTTCTGGTTTTCTTTCTCTGCTTTTATGGAAAAGGAAGGTCCAATGAGATGAAGATTTGCAAGTGGGGAAAAATATTGTTGCTCCATTAATAATTTCAATCTGTAAGGTAAGTATATAGTTGATATAAAACTTAAGACTCTCAGATCTCTAACTGAGATCACTGAGTTACAGCCTGAGGGCCACCACAAAGTTGGTGGAAACTCCAGAAGGCAAATCAGAATTTTTGGAGTGCCACTGACTGTATAGAAGAAACCTCTTCATTTGGTTGGTGTGAAGGGCCCTCTGGGGAAAAAAAAAAAATAATTACTTTTAGCACAGAAATAACAAAAAGTGTCCATCTTGCTCTCAGCTCAGCTATGAGATTTTACTCTCCTCAGTGGGGTGCAATATTTACTTCTGTGGCAGATACCTGATGAAGGAAAAGAGGTGGTAAGTCTGGAATCACTTCCGATCTGCCACAGCCAACATGGATCAGCCAGACCTGGGAAAAGCCACGTTATTTGTCATCCCCTGGGGACTAATAAGTAGACATCCATCTGCAGCACCTGCCACCACCCACACAGACCCCCACAGAGCCCAGGCGTGGCCACGGGTCTCGAATCTGAAGGGCACGCTGCGAGTATCAGCCCGAGGCCCACTAACAAAAGGGCCAGTAGGAATCAGCCATTGCCACTCTTCCTTCCTGCCAGCATTACCATCAGGAGAAACAAGGGACTTGTGGACACGGGGTGACACTGCTGAACGCAACACCACAAGTATCGTTTTCAGAAATGCACAAGTGTGGACCTATGCTGCCGCAGGCACAGAGGTGGCGCGGCACCTCCAAGGAGGCTGGCACAGCTCTAGAAAAATCATCAGGGTCATGCTGCCCCTCAACTCGCCATCCCATCCCACCGGGGCTACTCAGCGGAGACACGGAGTGCACGGGTGCAACCACGGCTTCAGAGCTGCTTTGGTGCCTGCTGTCAGCCCTGCTGCCGAGGCAGAGCTGTCCTGCTGAGCCTTGCAAGGTGTCTCTGCCCAACACCTCCCGCAGCTTCTCTTGCCAGGGTGGCAAATGTTTGCAGATCCATGACATCTGCCTTTGCCCTAAGTGACAGTGATGCTTTTGAAACAGGATTTAAGCTCCTTGGAGGCTCTCATCCCAATACGCAGTTATGCTAGATACCCCCCACCCATGCACATAACACATAAACATTAGCAAATCCTAAAACACGTGCAGGTGCTTTAAAATATAAATTAACTAACTACAAAGCCACTTCATAATGCAAGAAAAACGTGAATTGGTCTGCTCAGAGCAGCACTTTGGAAAAGCAGTGCACAGGTTAAAAAAAGTTCATTTCTAGTTAAAAAACTAAATAACAATTAAAAAAAGACAATCCAACTAGCTGGGTGAAAAGGTCTCAAAAGAATTGTGGAGGCTTTCCCCTGTGGATGAGCTAGACACAACAGCACACCCTTTAAACCTTCTGCCCTCTGCCTTGCAAGTTGGCTTAGATCTTCCCTGCGCTCTCTTTTGGAGCACATGCTAGGATTAGTGTGGGCTTCACATCTAAATCTCTGCAGTCCTCAGCAGACGTCTCCAGCCGGCAGCACTGCGGTGGCAGGATAGATTTCCTACTGTAGGATGGTGGGAGATGCCAAAAGGCAAAGGATCTGGCCTTGTTGGCAGTGTTGGTGTTGACAGTGAGTCACCCAGCTGCCTCTGCTCAAAATTAGTCTCTCTCTCTCCAGCCCTGATGAATATTGATGAATCTCACAGCATCAAAAGAAGCAAAGGCAGGACAGCTGTTTGAGGGGACAAACACTTCAGTGCTGGATGGGGAAAAAAGAGGCAGACAGGGGAGTGGTTGTGATGAGCCAAGACAGTCTTCTCCCTTGTTTGTCAAAACGTGATTTACAGACACACTTCCATTCACCCTGTGGCTGCCAGTGTCCACATCGTATGTCCACAAATCTCTCCTGCTAATTGGATAGGCAATACGTGGGCTGCCTCCTCTATAAAAAGCTTCTCTGAACTGGGACGCTTCCCAGCTCATTTTAATAAATCATGACTGTAATTAAATTCTTTTGCTGCATATTTCTGCAATAAAATCTATACCATTCACTTATTAGCCTTCTTTACTGTCCAGCTATCATTTTGTCTTGCTCCTGAAGTTGCCTTTCCTGCCTGGGCATTTGGAGAATGCCATTCACTTTGAATCCCTAATCTAATTCAGCTGCTTTTTCCTTGTCTTTATGTTCAGAGCCTCTCCTCATTCTGTCTGTCCCAATAGGCCCACTCGTGCCTCCAGCCACTGTCCCTGCCATCAGTGACCACTTCAACTCACTCTCGCCAGTTCTGCTCAATAAAGCTGTCCTATGGCCTCAAGAACCTTTTCCACCAGCATGCCAACAAGCACATCTGAGGCTATCCCTTCCCAGTGGCCAGCTACCAAAAGCATTTATTTACAAAACAAAATACCTTTGTTGATGACAGTTGTTCCTTTTTTCTTCTTTTGGGGCAGTGTCTGTGTTCCCTTACGGACCTTCACAGGGTTTAACATACTGCAAGGTTTACTGCAAAGCAAACAGAGTAACCATCTCCACTCAAGCAAAAGATTGCCCCAGAGCTTCCCCAAACCCTCTACAGGAAAGTCCAACCTGGAACTGCATTGCCCTCAGGGCTGTCAGATCCTGAAGGCCTCCGAGTCTTCTAGTGAGGGGACATGGAGCCCCTGAAACACTTGGGCTGGTTGCTGCGAGGAAGAAGTCAAGAGATTAGGTTTGCCACAGTTCCTTATAGCTGTAATTTCCCTTTAACATGGGCAGAAGAACATGGGGAGGAAGCCCTGAGCTGGATAGTCACGCTCCTTTGGGATTTGGAGAAGGGACAAGGCTTGGAAGAGGGCAGCTGGGGTACCAGCTAGCTAGCTGCAGGGTAGAGCCATGGCAGAGCAAAAGCAACCATCTCGATAAGGGGCCAGTACTGTCAGTCACGACGGACTGCCACTGCTTTGACTAAGCAACATTTTTCATTATTCGTTTTGCTAACTTATCAGGTCAGAAGCAAAAAATTCCATGCATTTGGAAATTCTTCCAAATTTTTCCTCGAAGCAGCAGTTTTGAAGCCTGGGATGGCCAAAGGTTCCTGCAAGTCTACATCTGCCAGGACGCACCACACTAGCTGCACCCCATGCCAGCTAAGCAAGGGGTAGGACACTGGTGAACAAGGGGAGGGTCATCCAAGCCCAGACTCCATCCTGTAGTGGAGACTGTGACACAAGGCACTGAAGACAGAGCTCTCGGAGACATCGTGGTGATGATCCCCAGCCAGAGCTCTCAGCCTGCTGCAGCTCTTAGCTACAAAATTGAGGGTCTGGACAGAAATACATTTTCTTTTGTTTTTTTCTAACCACCCATGGAGAGAAAAATATTTCCCAACCGGTTCTGGCAGCAAAGAACTTGAGGCACCCAGGCAAACTGAAGCGAAGACTTTTTAAGCAATTTGCCCACTGGCTATGGAAAAGTCTGTGGGTGCAGTCAGGAGAAGAACCCAGGAGCCCCAGCCATCAGCTTTAAATCTCACTCAGTTATCGCAAAACATCTCTTGGTTTTCTTTTTCCTAAAGGCCATGTCAATCCTAGTGTCTGGAAGGAATAGGACTGATTTTAGGAGCAATGTTTTAAAAAAAAAACAAAAGTCAGGAAAAAAAAGTTACAAAGAAGAAATAAATGAACTGACAAGGTGCATGGGATGTAGATCAGATAAAGCAGTGCAAACATCCAGTCTTTCTGACTTTGAAACAATCAGTGTTTCAAGGACATGGATGCGTGAAGTAGCATCTTGGTTTGTGCTTCTTCAGAAAACTTGTATCAATTCAGGGCTTTCTTTTTAAACAGGGTCATTTTTAAAAGGGAGAGTCCTTTGTCTTTCACCATCTCAAAAGCATAATGTAAAAAGTTTTAATGTGTAAAGTTATAATGTAGGGTTGGTTTTATACTGACACTTAGTTGTTTCAGATTCAAAATAGATTGAGATATGCCTCTTTTTTTGCATAACTCCAAGCTCAGCTTCGAACATATAAGTATGAAAATTAACATTAAAATGAATCCTTAAACTGCAATTACTTGGAAGATGCAGAGCATGAAGCATTCAAATGGCTCTCACTCAGTGACCCAGTTAAAATATACAGATCAGTACTGCAATTTGGTTGCAAGCATTTCAGATACACCAGGGTGTGGAGGCTCTGCCCTGCTCCCAGCTTAGCTCCGCTTTTTTACTTTAACGTACTTAATACTAGTCCAAAGAAACAAATGGATCTCCAGGACGCTTTTCCCCTGAATGCATTTCCATTAAATTGTGATCTTCCTCAGGTCTTACCAGGGAACAGGAAAATACTTGAGATTGCAGGTGAGCTTTACAGAGTCATGTCAAGGCATCTTACAGTCGTTGGTACAGTGATGTAGGTACCATTCACGTTGGGATTGAAAATGCAACTGCTGTGCCACACTATTAGGAAGTCAAAAGGTATAATATCAGACAAAAGAGAAATAAAATCTTGGTATTTTCTATTATGTAAAAATGGCTTTGTTGAAAGAGGCATTTGTGAAAGTATCATCTAAATTCTAAGAACACTGTAAATGAGCTTATTTTTTTCTATTTGTTAGAAAAGGCTTATTCAGAATACACCAAGCAATGGACTGAGCTAATATAAAGTGTTATAGTGCTGTGTTACTATGAAATCAGAGTGTCCTTGCCCTGCAAAAGGGTAGCAGCACACACAATCAGCGCAAAGGACCTCGTGAACCGTTGCCGTCGGGATCCCCGAGCTGCTTGACTTCTTCCAAGAAAATTCACAGACCAAGGAAGGAAAAGTGACAAAGCTGTCATCTTTCCCCCTCTCTCTATTGGCTCCTTGTGGCCAGTCTTGCTATTTTTAAGCGTAAGTGTAGGACTGAGGGAAGCTTACAGCCACCGTAACACCCCTCTCCAGGCAGGGGAACACAGGCCAGGAGGGACTCCAGGAATTCCAGCCTCAGACCTGTCAGTGACAACGAAAGGAATAACCTCATCAGCCGACAGCAACAGCAAAGGCTTGTTTTCCTGTGGATTATCTGCTAGGGGAAAAGGAGCAGGATGTATTTGGCAAACGTACATGTTCTCAATACAATAACATGTCACATTCCTCTTCTTTTCATTACTCGCTTCGGGTTTCATTTCTTTTTTGCTTCCGTATTCGTTCACAGCTGCTGGGCAGGGCCTGAAGGCAGCCCACAGCCGTAGTCACGCGTGTGACCTTTCCCGTGTCACAGCGAGGATGAGCTGCGGCTGAGATAAGCAGCCGGATGTTCTCCAGGCATCTCTGCTGCAGCCCTCCCGCTGACATCATTAGGGGACTAATGCCAACGCATCCCGACAGCTCCCGGTCACATTCGCCGCAAAGAGCCTGCGCTCTCCTCCCTCCGCACAGCAAAGCAGGCTTTCGCAGCACGCTTTTTAATTGCCTTTGTTAATGACAGGTTGTCCCATACAGACAAGAGCTGTGAACCGGCAACCTGCCTACCGATGCCCGTGTGGGAGAGCATTCATCAGTTTCTCCTTTCATGGGAGTTTGAAGGTGTTCCCCCCCTTCTCCTCCCGCCGTCTACACTTGGCTCTCACCACAGGGCTTTGGCTCTCACCACAGGGCTTTGACCTTTCTGTTGGACCGGGGCCACGCAAGCAGTTAATCTGGCATTTGGCACAGATGAGGTGATAAGAGGGTTTTTCAGGGGAGCGGGGGCACGCTGCAGGGCACGGTGGCCCGCTGGGAACCTGCCAGAGCAGTTCCACAGCCCCGCTCCTTCTCTGCTACTTTTGACCCATGGTAAACGTCTACCATGGTCATGTCTGCTGTTCCAGGGACTGGAAGGCAAATGAAGGAGTGGAAACCATTAGTGAGGGCACAGGAACGGTAACTGGGGTATTTTTCTCCCGAAATCAATCCTGGGAATCAGATGGCAATTATGGTTACAAGGCAAAATGAACACACCTCATCTGAAAGGTATATTTAAGGAGCAGCCATACAATGCTGTAAGGCAAAGGATCATGTCTGAAAG
This sequence comes from Chionis minor, assembly GCA_013398295.1. NCBI lineage: Eukaryota > Metazoa > Chordata > Aves > Charadriiformes > Chionidae > Chionis > Chionis minor. The sequence goes on along the minus strand of VZSF01006179.1, from coordinate 163,348 downwards.
GTCTTGTTTCTGGAAAGAGTTAACTTCTTATTCTGTAAGAAAGCCCCAATGATGTAAATAAAAACTAAATATTAAGGTGATACACCCAACCTGTCTGAAGCCACCAAATACTGAACCACTGCAGTGGCAGCAGGACTAGACATACAATGCATAGCATTAAGATATACTTAGGTTTTCACAGGCTCAGTTCAATACTTATGTTTCAAAAGCTGTAGGCCACAAATATTTCCTTTGTAAGGTACAATGAACAGCTATAACTTGAATATCTAATAGTCTGTTAGAGAAATCTGATGAGCTGAAGAAAGACTAAATACAGGGCCACTGAATAAAAGTGAAGCGTAGAATAATAGGGAGAACATGTAGTCCAACCCCTCTACTCAAAGCAGGACTACCTTCAAAATTTGCTGTTTGCTCAGGTTGCTCAGGGCCTTGCACAGTCAAGTTTTGATAATACTCAGGGCCTCCAGCCTCTCTGGGCACCTCTTCAGCTCTGCACCTCCCTCTGGGGGAAAAACTTTTCCTCAGCCACAGTAGGAATTTCCGCTGGTACAAGTTGTGTCTGGTACCTCTTGTCATTTCTCTCTGGGCACCCATCAGCAGCTCGGTTGTCTCTGTAACCCAGCTTAGATAGTTGAAGGCAGCAATAAAGTTCCACCTGAGTCTTCTCTTCTTAAGGCTGAACAAACCCAGCTCCCTCAGCCTTTCCTTGTACATTATAAACTCCTGCCCCTCGACCACGTTAGTCGCCATCCACTAACATTGTTCTGGTTTATCAACACCTTTTCTATACCTTTAGGAGCCAGAACTAGACACATTATGCCAGATGTGGCCTCACAAGTGCTGAATAGCGGAGAACAATCACTATCCACAACCTACCGGCTATACCGGTATTAACGTACTCCATGTCTGGTGTGGTTGGCTCTCGTTGTTGCAATGGCACATACTTAGACTCATGTCCAGCTTGATGTCCAGCAGGACCTTCAGGTCCTTTTTGATTAGGCTGATTTCTAGCTCCGTCCCCAGCCTGTACGGTTGTACGGGGTTGTTATTTCCCAGGTGTAGGACTTTGCATTTGGCTCCTTGAATTTCATAATGATTCTGTCATCCCATTTCTCCAGCTTGTTCATGTGCCCCTGAACGACGGCAGCCTTGCCCTCCAGCATATCAACTACCCCCAATGTACAAAATAACTGGAAGCAACATCATGAAAGTTATGATAGTCAGCTTAATGGTATACTATATAAAAACTCAGAACGGAGCAGGGCTAACAGTTATTCATCCTTCTGCTGGAAAACACCCTGTGCTGATGTCCTTCACGGGCTAGCTGATGCCCTTACTTTTGAAGATAAAACCAAAGGATAATGCAGTTTACAGAGGGAGCTTACAGAATTCCTCTGAGAAGATTTAACAAGGACTAGTAGAATTAAGGTGCCTTTTTATCCCTAGCTCCAGTCCCAGAAATCAAAATTATTAGCATCAGTCCAAAGCAAGAAGTGTATCATCTAATCTGGGAAAAAAGATGCACTTTCCTGTGACCTTAACTCAGTCATATAGGTCAGGCAGCAAAAATGAGCTGCTTAAAATAACATCTAAACTGAGCTTCACTGCTCCTCTACATAGCCATTTGTCCACAGGAAAAAAAACCCAACCAACAACAAACCACAAACCACCGAACAGCTATATTTCCTCCTCAGAGCTGCTTATTCATTCAAATAAAAAGACAATAGCTAAGTAGCAACAAGCAAGAGTTAAAGGGAAGATAATGCTGTGTTCTTAGTCATGCAAAACCTAAATACCTATTGCTCAGAGTGAAGGGGAAAATGGTTCCTCTCCATGAACAGCTGTGCTAACAGCAGTATCTGCACCTTCCTCTTCCCGTTTTCACTCTTGCACACACAGCGGTGGCTTTTACTTGACCCGTCTGGATTGTCTATCACAGCACGTTGAAACACCATGCACTAAGTCAATGCAAATCAATTTTTAAATCCATTAGCAAGAGTCAAGTGTGTGCTTGGAAAAAACCAAAGAAAATTAAGAGAAACTTACCTGCTCGAGGGGGAACATGGGGCAGCTTCCAGCGTTCAGAACTGGATGACAGGAAGAGCAACAGTGAAGACTCATCCATCTGAAGGTGTGGGTGGACAGCCTGTCCTAAGAATGGAGATTCCTGCTGGCACCATCCATTCAATAAATGGTCCTCTCCCGAGAAGGGCTCACCTCTGCACTGAGCTTCTCTAAGCCATGAAACCTGGCCCCATTCCCTTTGATTTCAGCAGTTTTTTGGACTGAGGTCCAATACAGATGTGCCTGAAGTGTCCACAACAAAGAGCTGTTGGAACGCCACCAACTGAGTTAGGCTAAACATGTCTCCTACTTACCTACAAATTCCCCAAAAGAGGTGCTAAAAGTTGAATTTGGGGAGATAAAATAGACTAGAAAATAAGACCTCAGAGAAAGGGATCTCGGAGATGCCTCCCCCCTCAGCTCACACCAACCTACAGGGCTCAAAACCTTGTAGTGGGCTTCCAGCCCAGAGCCGAGCATCAGCCCCTTCCTGGCCAGCTCTGAATGCCTCACTGCTGGGGAATGGTTGGTGGGATTTTACGGCTTCCTTGTGAAGGCTTCTGCTCTATGGAAAGAGGTTTTTCAGTTCACTGACAGTGCAGAGTAAGGAATAGATTGGAAAGGGAGTAAGCCAAGGGTGGTAGTTAGGAGAGAGAGGGAGAGAAACAAAAGAGGCAGGGTGTGGAAGGAAAGCACCTGGCAGTTTGAAGAACAGTTTTTTCATAAAGCATAGGATACAGGGAAATACTGTACCAACTAGAAAGAGGAATGGTATGTGGAAGGAGCTCTGTTTCTCAATTTGGTAAAATGGCCAGCCAGTCTTTGCAATGGGACAGGTGCATCACTACTCCACATTGTCCTTTCTTTTTTCTCCTTCTCTCCCAGAGAATGCAGAAGCACTCCTTATCTGGGGATAACAGCGGGAACTCATGGAGGCTGTGGGCTTGGGAAGTGGAGCGGTGGTTCAGGAATCGCTGCCTCTCACTGCTGCAGCAGGCTGCTGAGGCAGCCGGGCATCGCCTTGGGGGGCAACCACTCGGGATCACCCTCCTCTCTCCCTCCTTCCCAGCCTTCTCTCTCCCATGGCTGTTGAGCTGAATAGGGCAGGAAAATCCTGCCACCCTCCAAGCAAGGTCACAGTTTGTCCTGAGCTCAAAACAGAGTGGTCACTTTGGATTCACAATCCTGCTGCCGCGCGAGCGGTGGCAGAACTGCATCAGCTCCTCTGGGTAAGCTTGCCTCCACAAGCGGCAGGCACAACCAGCCATGGTGCTCAGGCGTTCAGGAAACCCTGCGAGCTGTGTGTCAGAAGAACTTTGCACTCAGCCAAGGCAGACCTTGTCCCTGCAAGATGCAGATTCCTGACATCTGTCTCCCACTGATTCGGTAGATTCCTGCCTCCCATGGCAACTCGCTGCTGTGAGAAAAAAGCTACTTTTGGCTACATTCTCCTGAAACTGCTTCCTGCTGAGCCTGAAACTACATCCCCTCTCCAAGGCTCCTTAGGCCAATAGCACTGTAAAATGCAGGGTAGGACGGAATGAGTAATTTTGCCACTAAAAAGGCAATTTCAGTTTTCTTGAAACCCCAGGACGCCTGTGAGCAGTTTCCACAAAAGAAAAAAAAGAAAAACAAACCAAAAACATAAACACAAATTTCAGCTTCATCAAAACAAACTCCTTCTCCTAAAGGATCTCTGCTTGCAACAGCTCTTCCCAGCAGTGAAGAAAGAGAGGTGCTGCCACAGACCACCTCAGTGACCAAGTGTTTGGGAGAGTCAGCCAGGGAATGGGAAAACTCCTTCCCTGAAGTAGGGCTGGACCCACAGACCAGTGTTCTTGCTATACCCTGGAATGTAAAGGGGGAGTTTTAGGGATCTCCCTGTTTTGTGGGCACAGGAGAACACTGCTGTCACCAAGCCCCATGAGCTCTGTCCTGAGATTTAATAAGCAGCAGCTGGAAGGTTTTTTTTGTGCTTTTTTTTTTTTTTTTTTTTGAGACAGTCTTTAATATTCAGCTGCAGGGAGTCATTCCTATGGCAGAAAACAGCCCTTCTGCTGCAGTCAGGATCAAAGCTCAAGTAGCTTTGCTCTGCTGTTTACCCTAGACTGTTTCCTCAGAATAATCTTTTTGCACATGGCCATTTCCTTGGGGTTCTTGCGTCCTTGGGTCTGCTTGCAAATAGTCTGAATATCTACCTTGCTTCCCAAAGAGCATCTCTCGTTATCTCTGGAGAGCAAGCTAACCTGCTCATTTCTTCATTTTCATTCAGTGAGCCGTTAAATCCAGGGAACAGAGTCTGTGTAGTGGAAACTCATCGAAGTGCTGGCTGCTAGACCTGCCTGAAGGATATCTTTTGTACCAGTTCACCTCCTAGGCCCACTTTATCCTTTGGATGCAATGTACACCATGGAAGCGCTGTTGGCTTGTGATCCCCAGGACAGAAAAGTAATCAGCCTAACCACAGAGAAACGACATATATTGGCTTGTCAGGTATATCCCCTCCTCCGTAACTCCTTTTGTTACAAAAAGAGAGTGCCAAAATGGGAAAGAAAGCCCTTGTTTATCTTCCACGCGCAGTGAACTGGAGCTCACCTACCTTCCAAACCTGCATAGATACCTGCATGTCATTCCCTCCGCCAGTGCAAAGCCACTCTGCCTGACAGCCACCCAGAAGGATCCAAAGCGAGAGGCAGAGGCACAATAAAATAGATGTTGTGCCTCACTCTGAAACAGATATGGCAAGACGAGCTGGCAAGGAAGAAAGAGTCAATTTGTCTCAGGCCCCTGTAAAATCCCAGACTGTGTTCTCAGTAATATGATCAGATTTGGGGCTAGATGATCAACTTTGGCAGTCCTAATAGACTCTGTCTGCCAGCACTGTAATTGTAAACACAACCAACATCTGCATATAATAATAATAATGATAAAAAGTAATGTTACCATGGCCCACACCCACTGGGGCGTCTCATTTTTGCTTTGGCTTTAGGATAAAGGATGATGAGGATGTTTGGATCAACAGCTTCATTTCAGCCAGTGTTTCTGATAAGTCTGTCACCACATTTGTCTCTGGAAATTATTAAGCACAACATAGAGCTCATTCCTAGACGATGTACAAGCAGCTTGTTTTTCTCAGTTCACCACAAATCTTATTTATATATACACTGCAAATAGATTGATACCACACACAGAGCACATCTATAGGGCCTGATTTTCCAGCATTATATTAGATTTATGACCTTGTAATTCCATAGACTTTAATGAGTTTTACCAGAATAAAGCTGGTTCCTAAAGAGAAAGGATATATTATGACCTTGCACGTATTACTTTTGTATCCACCCAGAAATGTTACTATAGGCAGACACCCGGCACACATGACAACAGTTAAATTGGCCTTGTGCTTCCTTTTATGAGACCCTGGTTTCAGTTGCTCTTAACTGCCAAACATTCAGTGTCCACAGAAGTTTTCCTTCTAATGTGCTTGCCTCGGGCTAAATATTTTCAGACGGTTCCAGCAAAACTAGTCTGGCCATTTTGAGGATGAACTTAGGGAAAACTGCAGCATTTCACCAATATTAAGAAAGGCTCCAAATGCCTTATTTAGAAGCTCTTAAAGCTTTGAAGCAAGGCTTCAAAACACTGAAAGGAAGTACTCTGCTGTATCCCAGAAGTGGATGTGCTGCTGCCTTGGAAATCTGTCCACAATCCAAGAGAGACGTGCCCAAAGCCAGCAGTTCACACTCAGCTGTTGACTTTGCACCAAGCTCCGAGTTACCCATCTGTGCTTGCCATGGCGTGCTCTGTCGCAACAGGAGGTCGCTGCACTTGCACAAGGCACGCAGCAAACCCATGGTGGATGGTTATAAAAATCATTTACAAGGAGCTGATCAGTGCCGCAAGCGTTGTGCTGCGCAACCACGGCGCGTTTGCTCTGCAGGCTTCAGGGAACGGAGGCTGGCTGAGTTCAGGGGGCCGCAGACAGAGCAGCCAGGCAATACGGGCCAGCGGCAAGCTTTAGAGAAGGGCAGAAAGGGGGAATGCGAAAGCTGTCCTAAGTTAGAGTTGTAGGAAATCAGTTTTGTGGGTTTTTTTTTTTTATAAACAGCTACTGACCACGTCCTGGTTAGCCCTCCCAAAAAATCCCTACTATTGTCTTTGCTTAGGCAGGGCTGTGTTCATTTCAGTTGCTTACCCCTAAAGAAATACAGACAATACTGCAGAACAATGTGCTTTTCTTGGTGTGTAAGCGCTCTTTAGGCAACACAGAAACAGAAATTTAGGGTGGACCAGGCCTCTGGAGTTAAAATGTCCAACACTTGGTCCGCTTGGACCAAGGACCAAGCAAGCTTTCCTGCAGTTCTCTGCCGCTGGGCATAACTGTGGCATAAGAGAGAGCAGAAACATGCAGAGATGGCACCTCTCCTTCTGTATCCTTGCTCTTGGTGACAACACCCAGATTGTGCAGGTGGAAGGAGGCGACCACCTTCACAAGCGACAGAGAGAGACGGAGGAGCTGAGACAGGAGGGATGTCTGTGTACGCGCTCTTCCATAGCAACTCGAATCAAAGACGGTTCTTTAACCATCTGAAGAACTCCTTGGCAAAGAAGGTGGCCCGCCACCTTCTAGCAGTTGGCTATACAGCCATTCCCAAACCCTGCAGCCCGGTGGTTCACAGTAAACCCACAGCACATCCCGTGCTCTTAAAAATAGAGCATTCCACCTCTAACTCCCATTTAATTTGATGTTTAACACAACTCTGCAGACTAGCTCCTGACCACTTACAGTGGCCACTGACAGTCAGGGACTGCAGACCACCCTGCCAGAGCGAATAGCTCTTGAGTGCTCTCACTGCACACGCTTAATTCAAGTGGAGGTCTCTGCTAAATCTCATTCTAAATAGCTCAGCCATTTTGCTGACCCCTGTGAGGGCACATATGGTTCCAGATGGTGGGAAAGCTGTTTTTTTCAACTCCCTCCTAAGACCAAGTATAGGAAGAAATATACAAGCCAATGTTAAGAGAATATTAAGGTCGCAGAATCGAGCACTTGCAAGGCAGGAACTGGCTGACAAGGTCTTAATCACATGAAAGAAAGACCTAAAGAAATATGTTTTGTTAGCAAAAAAATGCTCTTTGAAAGACAGGCTAGATAAATAAAAATAAAAGAATGAGGCTGCTTTGTTTGGGAACAGCTTCTTAAATCACGTCTGCCTTTCCAGACCATTTCCTTCTCTCCTCCCTAAACTCCTGCCAAATTGCAGCTAGGTTTAACATGAAGACTTCATAAAAGGTTAATCTTTGCATTTGAGAAGTAAGCAAAGTTTGGGCTTCAGAGGTGATTTTCTTGGATCATTTGGAAGAGTTATAATGGTGTAAATTGAGCACCTTAAATTTACCACACTGAAAAGCCGCAGCACTTCATAATCCTTCCTGTAATTTTTCTTCCTTTATAAAAGATGACATTCATCCCCGTGGTGGGTCCGCTGTCGTTAAAGGTTAAACTTATCAAGGTGAAATCTGATTTCAGGAAAAGGAGGAAAAAAAAGGTATCAGAATGAGTCTGCTCAGAGTTGTGCAAACAACCCTAGATTTCGCCCCCGCCTCTCTGTCATCAGAGGTATCCCAAATAAGTGCCGCGTTTGTTAAGTTTCAGTAAGGGGAAACCATTTCCCATAAACCCCAGGAAGGGACCCCCCCAGGCCAAGCCACATCTGTTTTGGAGGACAGTACGCCTGCGGATGGCTGAGGAAAGCCGAGGGGCCGGGCGATTCCCACTCTTCATTGCCCACGCGCCAGCCCAGCCTGCACCTGCTACTTGCAGCCGAGTCCACATGGGCAGCAGATGTTCAGGGCTTGGCATCCCGGTCTGAAGCGTCACATCAGCTGACGCCAGAGGAGGGGCGGGACGTTGCCATTCCGGCTCCTCGGGTGCGTTCTGAGCAGCGCTGCGCTCGGGGTCCCGTCGGGACAACAGCGATAGGGGCCTGCAGGGAAAGGCTTTCCTGATAGGGAAAGCAAACGTCACACCGCTGGAGATATCTCTGGAGCCAGTACTGAGGACCTACCAGACCCCAGCCTACAGGAGGCACTCATCCACAGGCTTTGACTACTGGGCCATGCCAGGAAGGCTAAAAACAAACAAACAAACAAACAAAAGCACTAAGGAAAGAAGTGTGGCAAAACAAGCAAGAAAGTCATATGAAACCAAAATAAATTCAAACCTTTTCCTGGAGAAGAAGTCCCGCGCACTGCAAGCCCTGCAGCAGCCTGTCTCCAGCAGCTACAGTCCCAGGCTTGAGAGAGCCTTATCTGCAGGTCAGAAGGGGCAGCTGAAGCAAACAGCCTCGAAATCTGGCGACACTGTTGGCACAGATGCTGTTGAGGAGGTGAGCAGGATTCTCACACGCCAACCAGGTGGGAAACTTACAGAGCACGTGAGTACAGGAGCAGCACGGGCTGCAAAAGGCTAAACCTAAAAGGAGCAAACTGTGGGATAGCCACAGCTGGAGGCTGGGATGGGAGTATGAAGGAGAAGGTGATTAGTAAAGGAAGGCTCGTTTAACATGGGAACACGTCTTAGTCCTACCTGTGGAATTCTGTCTTTCAGTAACAGAAGCTATGCTTTTTTCTCAGGAGCATTTTTACTGGACCCCCAAAACTGCAGACATCAGTGCAGCCAAGATCATAGCTCTGGAGAAGGGCCAGCAGAGTTCAAAGCCCCTGGTTGGAAACCAAAGCAACGCCGACAAGCGTTGAGGGAAAATTTATGAGGTCCTGATTGCTAAAAACGTATGTTTGGGATATAAAAAAGTAACAATTATGCCACCCACACTGTTTATTCTTCTCTTATGTGTGGAGCTTTGGGCTAGCGTGTTGAAACATAAAACAATCTGAGCACTTTTTAGATAGGATTTATAGCATTCCCGGACTGACATTTAGTATCATGGCTTGCAGTTGAGCATACTATTCAACAAGCCACCTGCCTTTATAAATGCCATTATTTGGGCTCAAACTTGATTTATGTATAAGTCAAAGGAACTCCTGTTCTCTCAGTTCCTGCCTGCTTACGTGGAGGTTTCATGGCACAAAATGCTGAAAAAGATATTTTTTTGGAAAATAAAGGTTAAACTCTTGGGTGATTTATCTTGTTTTGAAGCAGTAGATAGAGCCATGGGAAATTTACATTCCCGTAAAGATGGAGGGCTGCCCACAGAATAAATTTGCCCTGGCTTGTGCAACCAGAAACCCTGGGAGAAACACAGAGAATGACCCACTCACAATGGAAAGCAATGGATCACCAGGTAGGCTGGCAGGCGGCCTTAGGTTTTCACATCTGGAGATTCCTGAGCCTTTTACAAAGCAGGAGAGTTGCCCAAAGGGGCTCTGTCTGGCTGCAGGCGTTCCTCTTCGGTGCAGGTGTTTCAAAGAGGTAGTTGGTAGTCACCAGCCACATCCATGGTGGCAGGCAGAGTGTGGGATGCAGGAAGGCAGAGAGATGACAGGACTGCCATGTGCTGGAGTGTCCAGTCTGCACAGTCAGAGACACCACAGCGCAGTCCCAGAAACCCTATCTCTGAGTACCTACACGCTCATCAGGAGAAATGAAGGCAGCACCTGGAGGCAAACCTCTGCCCAAGAGCAGCTGTGGCAGCAATGGCTCCAGCAGCAGTTGTATAACCCCCCCTTGATACTGGCTATATGCAGCTCTATTAGAATCACAGAATAATTTAGACTAAAAGGGACCTCTGCAGGCCATCTAGTCCAGCGTCCCACTCGAAGCAGGGGTAACTAGATTAGGTACGTCAGGGCCTTGCCCTTGTTCATTGGGATAAAACACGTGCTGCCACAGCTGCTCTGTTGCCTCTTCAACCACAGTGACATACTACCTAGATGCGTGCTCCAAAACCAGAACATTTGCCACATGGTCTTAGGGTGGGCATCCTGTTGGGCAGCAGCAGCTATTGGTAAATTTACCGCGTAGGCTCGTATCCCAGTGGAGCACAGAGAGGGCTTCACAAAACTCTCATTCCTTTGCTAATGAAAAACTGGCAATTTTCCGCTTTGCAAGGAAGAAAAAGCACATATAATGTTCCTAGTCACACCAGAGACCACAGAAACTAAGAGGTGAATATGTTGAGATAGTTCACAGAGCAACTGGGGGTGCTCCATGCCTCTCTCTAAAATCTCCATACGAACAATCAGGTCAGCAAGTTAGTATTTTATAACAGGGACATAAGAGACACTGCTGTGCTTTAATGAAGCTCTCTTCCACTTGGAAGAATATGCTGCTCTGACAGAATCACTTCTTACCTGGGTTTAAACTTTTTAGTGTCTGAAGATATCTGGTATCTTTCTGCAACCACCATCAATTAAGTTTTGAATACTGCAAAGAAGAGGGAAGCTAAGCCTACACCTGTCACCTCATGCAATCAAAACTAACCAAAAATTTATCTTTCTGGGAATGACAAATTGACAAATTGGTGACATACAGAATTAAAATCATCTTGACGGCTGGCTGAGTTCTGCCTGACCTGATCCTCCTAACATGCTCACTATTAAAAAATGTTAAAAGTTACATGTACATAATTCTTGACAATCATGGATGACAAATCATACATGATAGAAATCCCAAGGCACAACTTCCAGTGTGTAATGGGAAACACTTTTTGCATTTTGTTGCAGAAGGTTTATAAATGGTTGTACTCCATTCTTGGAGCTTTTCCTCTGCAGTTTACTCTTCCTATGCAGAGAATACAATCCTGCAGGCAAAGACTGGGTGATGGTACGTCAATTACAGAAATGAGTTCTTGCTTGGCACAAGCAAGATGAGTAATCTCCTTTGTACAGCCGTTACTTGAACATGTGGGAGGAATGAAGCAAAGACTTCTAGAATCACATTAATTCTAACATAAAAATGTCCCATGTTAACAGTAATCCTGAGGACAAGCCCTCATACTAAAAGCAAGATTGTTGTAGATGAAACGTCACATCCTTCCTGCAAGTGACGAGAACAACACAGACAGAAGTAAGGCTCTTGTATATCAAGAGCTGCAAAGAAATATTGTGTATCTTACAACCAAGGTTTGTCGCTCTGAATAAAGGCATTTTTTCATCCCCTGAAATAAATGGAAGATAAAGGTAGGAGCAGGAGCAAAAAGTGTCCTAGACTGCTAACGAGAGCTTTTCAGAAGACTGCCAAAAGGGATGCTTGACAGAAGTTACCGCACCAGAAATCATGTGTATAGAGACCTAGGATCTCAAATACTCTGGCCTTGGATGCTCAGTTGGCCCAGGGAATCAAGGTGATGGTGGGCATTGAGATTTCTTCTTCCTTGAGCCTGACAGGCGTACATACTCTCTCAGAAGGAACCCATGAACGCTTCAACAAAGTGAAAAATGAATCTGTCTTTATTCTAACAATGTTAAATCTTTAAATGTTAGTCACCCATAAAATGGTACAGCGGAGTCTAATACGATCTTCTTATGGGCCCAAAGGTTGCTATAGACCAAATCATATGTAATAAAACCTATAGAAATGTCTCCTGCAATCAGCTTTCTGAGGAAATGCTGAACTTGAAGAAGCTCTCCAACACCATCAGAGAGAATTAATTTAAATAATGACACTTCACAAAGAGCTTTTAGTACCACAAAACTCTGAACAACAAACTGATCCAACAAGTGAGATAAGTAATAAGGAAGACTCTTTCTCTCAATGTCACCCTTGACTGTCTCTCTCCCTGCCTTCTGGCTCCTCTAGCAAGTCAGGCACATGGTGAAAAACTATTTCAAGCCAGTGGGTGGCATCCAGTATTATATGCTGGATGTGTCGTTGATAATTTGAATATATCAGATATTTTTAGCTAGGGTAAGCAGTTGTAGGCAATCAAGTATTGTAATCAAGAGCAGAGAGAAGCTCAGCTGTATCAGTTCAGTCAGGATTTTAAGGATTCAGGTTTCGCAACTGTGTCAGTTAATTTGCAGGGCCGGTACAAGCAGCGTTGCTCCCTGCTTTGGTCTACCACAGCCGTTTTCAGAAGAACGATCTTCCTGAGAACTCCCTGCTGTGCTCAGCTTAGGGAATAGTGATTTCAGTAATAGTAGCTTTCTGCAAGGAAATAAGGAAGGTAGCCCTGGTTGGAGGTATTCAGAGTTAGCTGCCACGGTGAAAATCTCGGGGTTCCCATGGGCCACGAAGCCGCACTACTGGCGAAATGACACAGAGAGGGTGTAGGCAAAGAAAGAGGACAGAGCAGCCGACCTTTTTTCAAAGCAGGGAGCCAGCAGCCAACCCGTGGCGGAAGGATCCCGTCCCAGCAGAGGCAGGAAAGGGAGCCAGGACACCTCCCACCCCTCCCCGCCCCACGCCAGTTTCCAGCGGGATCGGCGGGGTCGGGGCGGGCCGGCGGCGCTCAGCACCGCGGACAGC
>VZSF01006179.1:91165-150781 GCA_013398295.1 Chionis minor | reverse complement strand
CCTCCAGAGATCCCTCCATTCACCTGGTTCTCCCAGGCTTAGATCCTTTGTCAGCGAGATGCTCCTCCTTCTCTTGTGAATAATGAGCCACCTGCTTCTTCAGCAAGCAGAACCTGCCGGACACCTGCTGACACTTGGCAATCCAAGCAGACACGGATTTCTCATGCCGGTTCTCCTCTTATACCTCCCCCTCTCACACAACTCTATCGGTCATGCTATAGAGTTCATACCTGCTATACCTCCCCCTCCCACACAGCTTTCGGACTGCTCTGATGAAGTAACACACCCTTGCAATTGAAGCTGATGCTACCTCAAGTAAGCTGTAGCTTCCAGGATTAGAAATTGCACGGTAGTGGGACTCTTGCCTAATGCTTATTGCTTTTTCTGTGCATTTCCTTTCAAAAGCAAGGTCTAATTATCCTCCAATTGTTTGAAGCGGAGCCACTTCATTCAAGATTATCGCCATTATCGCACTCTGAGCAAGTCAAACACCCGCCCTCCTGACCATCTCTGCCCACACACCCCAGCCAAGCTGCTCTGCCACTGCTAACCCTGCATCCCCCTGCCCATCCTACAGAAAAAGCCGCAAGACTGACTGGACAAATCCTGAGCAACCCTGTCTGATCTCCCAGCTGACCCTGCTTTGGGCAGCAGGTTGAGTAGAAACCTCCTCGGCTCCCATCTAACCTGAAGTATTTATTCTGTGGCTCTAAACTCTCAAGCAGGGATAGTAATAGAAACTGATAGAAAATCTAGACCTGCAACACACTTCCCCTGTGGCTTTCCCTTCTTTATGGGTCTATATATTTCCCTTCTTTAGGGTTTTCACCCAATTCTAAAGGATCGGCAAACAGTCAACAGAAAGCCCAGGATCTGGGCACCACATGCCCGGGGCTTGCTACATCCACTAACTCATAATGAGAACCTTACCCAGCATTAGGCACTTCCCTTCAGCAGATTTCCAAGCTGTTCCTGCTGATTGCCTTTTTTCAAGGTCCTACAACTTTGACGTTCATAGATGATCTTTCACAGCACTCACTGATGAACTGCTGACCTGAATGCAGCCCGACAAGCTTCCGGAGTGCTGTAGTACCCTCTACTTGGGTTAGAGCATCCACAGTAAAAGACAAAACCAAAAAGCACCAAAAATGTCACGATAGATGGTGCAATTAAGGCAACATAACACACTAAAACAGAAGAAGAGCTACAGCTCAGCTGCTGTGCAAGGAAAGGCTGTAATTTACAGCAGCAAGACAAAGCATAGGCATCAAATTACTCGTGTTTCAGAATCCCTCTTACGTACAGTCATCAGCAAAAATAACTACACAACTGCACACAATCAGCAAACAAGAAGTGGAGACTTTTCTTCTCGAATTACCATTGGTTATAATCCTCTTGAGTGTTTCTCTTTCCCCTTCAAATAAACCCACCGAGGGTGTACTCACATGAGCAGAGTTACCTCCCCAACCCGGATGGTTCATTTCACTTTATGAGAAGGAAGCAGCCTTTGCCAGACAGGGATTTAGAGCATCCGGTGGCTTAGAAGCACAACTCTGGCTATCCCCCACTGTCCTACCAAAATATGCTTCCTAACTCAAATTAGGTGCCTAAAATCAGGTGATGTGCTTATTTTTTTCCTTATCTCCCCCCATTAGCACTACATATTCTAGTGCTCACCTGTCTGTCTTTAAAAGCCATACTCACAGTTGGTGATTTTCGCCCCCCCCCCCCCCCCCNCCCCCCCCCCCCCCCCGTTTTTCTTCAATCAAAAAGGGGATATTATAAAAGACAGTAAGAAAATGTTACTGTACAAAATTATATTGTGAAACAGAAACCATCTAGGAAAGGATGAAATGCTTCCTAGTGCTTTAATATGGCTTTGGAAAAGCATTAAATTATGAACTGTTAGCATCCTGTTAGGCAATCTCCTGCAGCAGAATAAATCTTGGACTTGGGCATCCCATAACAGAAGTGACCTTGGAGGAAAGCCACAAAGATGGCAACAAAATAAACTAGCACATGTCCTTTGACATTAAGTAGCTGGTGCTTTTTTTTCCTGCAGCAGTACTGTCATAAAGTAAAATCTGGAGTTAAAAGTCAACTACAACTCTATATCCAAATGAAAAGTAAAAGAAAATTAAATCTTCTGCCACCCCCACCCCCCCTAAAAAAAAAAAAAAAATTAGTAACGGCGCAAGAATATGAAGCTATAAACTGAGTATTTGCAGTTTATAAACAAAGCAATACTCTCTTTTTCTTGTCACAGCTAAACCTTGGATTTGTTTGCCTCGTGTTTTCTGTATCTTCCACAACCTGCTGTACAGTTACAGAATTTCATTCAATCAGGATTTGGGCCCTGATTCAGCAATTGGGCCCTGAAACACTGAAAAAAAAAAATGCTCAAAAAAAATCTATCTGAAAACATTTTACGCAATACTGTATCTAAAGAAAGAAATAGAATAGTAAGAGAATCCCATGATTAATAACCCAGGCTGTGTGGGAATATCTATCTGGCATCACTCCGCCGTTCTTCCTAACTCAGCAGATCAGAGCCACAAACCCCCAAGAGCTGCACGCGTGAGAGGAAGACGAAGGAATCCAGAATCGTGATTGAGAATATTTCTTTGTTTACAAAGAGCAGAAACAGAAGATCTAAGGGAAGATCCTGACGCCCTGGAGGATCACTGCATCCTAAAGCTATCGAACAGTCAGCAAAGGAAGAGGGTACCAAAGCCTAACGAGAGCAGACGGGAGACGAACACAAGCACTATCCTCCGCCCTCGTGTGACGGGCAGCCAGGCGTGATTTGCAACCACAAAGAGCTGCTACTTCAGCCACGTACTGGCAGTGGTTTTACAGTATGTGTATTTTATTAGAAGAATATCAACCACTGAGTAATAGAAAATCCCACTAAACAATCAAATGTGCCCTTGCAACCCTTAGGAAGAAGCAACCACAACAACCGAGGCAGCCCAAGACTGTGCAGGATTCTCCCTTCTTGACAGAACAACCTTTGGCAGTCAGGGAAGTCCTTTAGATTCCCCAGCCTGGTGGCTCAGATAGCCCTGGGTTCTGAAATCAGCCATACTTCCAGAGCAGAGGAGCATAATGGGAAAGTATTAGCAACCTCCTTACCGTAAGTCCTACCTTCATGAGATCAGTAAACCTCTTGATTAATCATACCATGGGATAAACATTCTGCAACTCAACATCAGGAGCAGTAACTCTTCCATGCTTGCTCTTCCACTGAAATCAATGCTCGGGGGACAACTTCTGCATGGCCTTTGTCTTGGCCAGGCTGGGTTTTTTGCCCCCACAATGATGCAGACAGATCCTGTCAGTCTTCCTTCAAAACAATAACACAAATTGAGAAATTGAGCTAATCATGCTGTTCACCCTAACCGAGTCGATTCCTCTTCGGCAGAATTCAACAACTATGATCCTTGTTGTACTGAGGAACTAGACTCCATGTATCTGTGTAATTTCGCTTCACGCTGACACATTTCTGAGTGGTCTATACATAGAAATGGATGGTGATAGCTGGTTCTGTTCAGTGCATGTTCAGGTGCATTGCGGTGTTCTCCAATTACTCTTGTTGCGGTTTTGTTTAACCTTCTGCATCTTCCAGAAAGATAATTATGGCAGGAGGAAAACACTGCACAGGGTATGATTTCTCCATACAGATGTAGCTCTTCCAGAGCACAGCCACAACGGTTACTGAGGTCCGAGTGTCAGCCCCCATAGCTGTGGTCAAATCCCTACACAAAGGTGCAGCCATTTCGCTCCAGTATCGCACTTTGCACCACAACTTGTCAAGACAGCCAGGTGCGAGGCAAGGTATTCCGTGCTAAAAAGGACAGACAGATTATTTACATTTAATAGAGCAGGGAGACTTTGAAGCTGCTTAAGGCACCCTCATTTGTTGCAGTTGCATACTCTGCCCTACAAGGTGTTGAGAGATTGAAGGCCAATATCTTTAATAAAAAAGAAAACATCCATTATCATATACTGATATGACCTTTTGAGATCCTCTCTAGATATTTTACTCTGCATCTCATTTATATGAATAGGGAGAGTTTTCCTGGTGCGCACACAAATCCACGTAGCTTGAGCTCTGCCAGAAACACCATAAATTCAGTAGGAAACCGCATGGGATTGCTTGAAGTCCCAGTGATTTAATCAAACGGGTAATTCAATTATTTAAATTATTCATTTAACATACCTGATAACAAGAGAAAGCAAACATTGATCATCTTTCACCCTTCCTGGGGACCAACAAAAAGAAATTACCTTTTTAAGAGATTTGGAGTTAGAATTCAGATTAAGAATGTGATTCTAGCTAAAAGAAGATCAACATGCTGTCAGAGGGCAGGAGGTGGCATAGAAGCAATGGTAAAAAATACACTTAGGAGCCTGTTAAAAGTGGCAATCACAACCTACAACTTCACAACCAATCCAGCATGTTTGTTAATACCTGCAGGGAGGCCATAAGCTTCCCAACACCCTGATACACGGTACAGGTGCGGGTCACCTTGAATTCCGCTCCCACATTATCAAGTTCACTTCAAAGCCTCAAGAGGAATTAGCAATCGGGATGCCAATCATCACCTAACCGAGAATCATTTTTCTACAGGAGAGCTCATTATACCAAGCAACCCACAGAAGATACAATTAAAACAATGCCACTGATAGATCAAAATTGCAGCTCAATACAGAAACTCACTGTTACTAAGCAATTTCATAAATTAAGTATGCTCTGGCAGAGCTTCTCTGGAAGGTATCACCAGTGATCCAAACACTGGGACCTGGCAATTTTCTTGGGTGAAATCCTGCCTCTATTAGAGACAATGGCAAAACTCCCAGGCACTTACACAGAGCCAGAATTTTAATCTCTCATGCCAGCTGCAACACACTGCTCTAGCTCTGGGCAAACTGCACTAACTCAGCCTCCCCCGTTATAAAAATGGGTCACTGACCACTACTCTTGGAGACACTGTGGAGGGTTCACCGAAGTGCCCCACGCAGAAAAGGGCAAGCATTATCAATCAGTGCAATTTAGCGAACAGGCTACTTCAGCAACTCACCTCAGTGGAAGTTGATCCACTGATACAAGTACCTGGCTTGCAGTTTCAGCAGGATTAACCCCTTGTCCTGTGGAGGCTTGGTAAAACTACCTTCTGTATGAATTCTATGCACAGAAGACTGGCCCAAGCTCTGGTGCAATCCCCTCTCTCAGGACAGCAAGATGACTATCTGCACTATTTTCCTATTTTCCGAATTCTATCTGGATGATCCGTGGCGGTATTATCTACACCAAATGTCAGTTACGTTCTTTCGCAGGCAAAGCATGCATGTGAACAGTTGCCTTCACAAGTCTGAGATTAACAAACCCGCACTGCTACACAAATGCACATTTTAACCCCAGGTAACGCACACATTTTTTTAAAATTAATTCTGGGGTTTTCTCGCAAATAAGTTTTATGGCTGTATGAAGCAAGGCTATAAAATGAGATTGGGCTCCTTGGTAGGTGGCATGTTACATTTTTTTAAGAAATATTATTCCTCCCATATAAATGCACAACAGATGTAACATTCGACCTAAGCAATAAGATTTATTACTATTTTTAAAGCAAATCCAACACAGCTTAAGAGAACACTGTACAGAATTCTTTAAGCTAGGAAGAGGTTCTTCATGTCATTGATGCGTGTTTTCCATTTGTCAGTTCTTGCCCTCGAAGCCAACCCATGGTTTAGTATTTTAGGCTTCTTACAAAGGTGATGATCCTGCAATTCAATCTGCTAATGTAGCACATAGTAGTCCCCCTCTAATCACTGCAGGCATGGGCTCATATCTTTGCTTTTACTATTGAAAGAAATCTGCATGGCCTCTTCGGTCTCTTTTTGAGCCCAAAAACATTTCAGGTGACTTGCGTTAAGCATACTGCCAACAGCACATGCAATCAAAATCTATTTTCACACATTGTTTGGCAATTACAGCTGTGGTCAAAGAATGTAGTCTTGCTTATATTGTCTTATATTCATTTCTTTACCTCACGCACTTTTGTATATTTATTCTTTTGTGTTTTCTTCAGAGGCCATAGTTCTTCTGTTTTCTAAAAATAATCTGCTTTTGCACAGTCCTCTCTTTTCAAAGCACTGTTGTTCTTCCATGTTAAGTTCATTTCTGTGCGTACATAGAAAGTAGTGAAAGAGGATAGGCGCAACTTTACTAACAAACACGTTGAAAACATCTAAAAATGAGGAACAACTCTTGGATAAACACCTCCAATGGTAAACAGTCCTGTAAAAAAAAATCAATAGGCCTACATGTCATGTAGTAATTTTGTATTTTGTGTAAGGACAAAAAACTTGAAAATTAAAACATACCTGAATACTAAAATCTCATTTCAAGAAAACGCTTATTTTTGTTGCTCAACAGCTTCAAGTACCAAGTAATTTTTCACTGTTTGCATTTCACTTCATCTAACATAACGCTGGATGGTCCAGCAGACAGCCCCTGACCAACACTCTCCATTCACCTCAAGTGAATCCCGGGGCTGACGCTGTTGCATTCACATTGGGGAAATCAATCCATCTGGAAGTTCATCTCCTACCCAACCACGGGCATAGCCAAGCATTTAAAATGGTGAACCTCTATACAGGCTATGAAGAGAATCCTAGCATTAATATACTGCCTTCACTGCGTTTTTCTGATATGGGCAACTACCAGCTTGCAATCAAAATTGCCTTCTGATCCCGAGTTCAAAGCATCATATGAAATTTGGGGCTGCCTGAGAAGTCAAGCACGTTCTCTTCCTGGAGAAAGGCATGGGACAAAGTTCTTGGACACTCCTGTAGAAGTTCCAGGCAAAGTCTGGAACACTGCACAGCTGAGATCATAGCAAACACGTGACCTCAATTTAAATGAATGCTTTCCCAATTCCTACATCATCACAGTTATAGATGCCTGCAGATTCTCTTTGACTTGCTCTTCCCTCAAAGTTGTTAGTCGGGGAGTGGTTGGTCAGTTAGCCCCCTTGCTGTACAGCACTTCAGGAAGCCCTTTGGCAGAAGGTATGCTGACAATCTTTCAGAAAGGCTGTAATCCCACGGAGCGTCTCCTGCTGGTGACTGCACATCAGCCAGGACAAGAGGTTCCTAGACCTTTTAAAAGGATGCATCTGCTCCTGCCACAGAAAAATCATATTAAGCCTTTACCTCTCATTAACACTGTCAGATTCTGGGTACTGACATCCATACAGATGTTGCATATTCTATTTTAAAAGTGTCTGACTGCATTTGCAGTGAATATTATGATTACATCCCCAGGCCAGGGAAGTTTCTACCTATCTAGTGCACGAGCACTGATTTAGTTCTGCTTTCAACTGATTTTGCTTGCCTCGTTTTAGAAAATTAACAGCAGGAGGTGTCAAAAGCGAGCAGCTTGGCCTGTTCATTCATGCCCTTTATGATACAGCTTTATGATAAGGCTTTCTAGTATCTGGAATGGTGTCTGGCTTCCTTTAACATGCTGGGAACATCCAACTCTACCGCGTTGGATCCATTTGTGTAAGATTTGACATTTGAGAGACAAGAGGGCTATTTTCATTCATAATGTCACAAAGTTCTTAGCCATACCTGCTGCCTGCTTTGCTGCAATGAGGGAAACATGATTCTCTGTCCACCTGCAAAGATACAGAGACTCTTGGACTTGAAGAATGTCCCCAGTCAGAGGTGGAGATCCTTGAGAAGCTGACCACAAGACTGTAATACATTATCAAAAGATTGACTAGGGCGTATCTCAGAACTGGGACTGGATACTCCATTTCATAGTGCATTTCTGCCTATCCTGTGAGCAAATTTCAGTACAAGGTGTGGGGATTTCAAAGTACCCATATTAAGAAGTAAATCACATAAAGACTCCTCTCAAACTGCAGACACGAGTGAGGGGGTTTTGTAGTTTGGTATCATCTGCATGTGTCAAACAAGAGACTTTGTTCTACGGATACAAATGCAATGAATACATTACATTGCTTCAAGAACAGGATTTTTAAAAAAAATTGTTTAAGCTTTACCTTTTCAGTTATTTTGAATATCCCTGGAAATACCTGGTAACATAGCAGTTTGCAAAGGGAAGGAAAGGCGGGAAGAAAAATGGCTGAAAAGTATTCTGGAAACACAAGACAGTTGATCATTCATGTTGTCTATAATTCCTATGTCTCACAAAAGTCTCAAAACAGACTCTTGTTTTATACTAAAAAAAAAAAAAAATAAAAAATTAAAATCCTCTACTGTCCTACCTTCTCTCCTCTACAATGTATGATGGAATCCAGAGTCACAAACTGCCTGGACTTCAGAGGCAAGGGCATGTCCTAAAGCAGTTCATTAGTTGTCTCCCTGACACACCGCAGGCAGCCCTGCCCCCTAAAGCAGAGAATCTCACAGTATCATTTCGTGCAACATTCTTAACATATTTCAACTTACGCTCCCAAAGCACATTTGTTTCAATCAGACTGTGCACATGTGGTTTTTCTGGGGTCTGTTGGGGTTTTTTGTTTTGGGGTTTTTTTAGATTTTCTTTAGCTTGATGTTCTGCGCTCTTTCTGAAGCTGGCCATTTTGGCCATTTTGAGAAAAGCAAACCAAGTACTTCCAATTTTGAAAGAAAGAGAGCAAAAAGCAGCAGTCAAAACATGTGGTGATTCTTATTTTCCTTTTTAGAGTGACAAAACAGCATATGCAATTCAATACCCAAAATCAGCTAGTCTTATCTGAAAAAGCAGCTTATCATGTAAGTTAACCTTTGCTACGATTATAGCCTGCACAATGCTAATTTTCCTATGTAGAGCCCCCCTGGTGCCCATATGAGTCCCCTTCACGCTTCGGAAACATGGGCATGGGGCAGCACAGGTCACCAGTTACCAGCCTTTGTTTTATTTCACAATATATTCACGATTCTCTGTAATTCCAACAGCAAATACATCATGCTTGATTGGCCGATGCTGGTATCTGATATTCCATGATTACCTTGGCTTCAAAGTGAGACAGTAATGCACATTTGTGTTACTCTCGCTTTAATGTAGTACAAAGCTGGACACAGCTCAGAAAGAAATCCCTAAAATCCATTATCTATTTATGATCATGTACAGACGGATATTTATCATGTTAAAAGAGAACCACATGTTAAAGTGGAGGCTAGAGCCCAATAAATCTTTTTGGATGAAATCCCTTTTCAAAAAAAAGGAATAAAATAATTAACATTTGCTTTTGCCAGTAGAAACATTTGCTCATGAATCTCCTGGGAAGGTAAGGGCATTTAACCTTTTTACATGCCATCCCCTCAGACATCCCTGACCCCCACTGCAAAATAGACAACAAAGATTCCCGACTCCACGCTGCTGATTAAACCCCTTGTAAGAAACATCTGGATGAAATTTTCTTGGCAGTTGATTTGAAAAGTATACAAGAAGCAGAACTAGGGAGCAACCATAGTTCAGCTGAGTGACACAAAGATGACGCTATGCAAAAGCAGATTTTTCCTTGAACACATTAACTCCTAAATATTAGTTTGTGGCTGTGCAAGCAACCTCATTAGCAGAAGAAAAATAAATCCCTCTGCTAGTCTGCATGCCAGTGTGGAGAAGGCAAATGGACTTTGAAAGAAACCCAACTCGACAATCTCATTTTTTCAAATAAGGTAATAAAAGGCTTAAATAGTTTATTTGCCTAATACTTAACTTTAATTGTCAGGTAAGAGAGAAGTTGTCATCCTTAATGTCCAAAGAACATCTCTTAAATTCATGAAGGATTTCAAAACTTTTATGGTTTCTGAGAAACTGACCATCAAACTGGATGTAATGCCTTCCTACCGTCTCCGTCAATGCACCTCCTAGCCTAAATTAGCAAAAATTACCTATAATTTTCATGGCCTGACATTCAAAAGAAAAGATGTCCCAGCCCTCTGCTGCTTGAGCTTAAAAAGCCTGTCCAATGCAGCTCAATATATTGTTCCCATTTGGAAATACAGACCCTGGAACTCTCACAGTTCTCCGTATGTACAACAGATGAGAAATTTTCACTGTTGCTATTAAGTGAGTAGCAGCAGTGAAAAACCTACACAAACCAGGCCAACTTTACTCTGCAGCTGCTGTGTGGGGCAGGGGGAAAAAAAAAAAAAAATGAAACAAGCAGCATCAACAGAGAAAGTCTGACACAAAGGTGTAGGAAAAAGAAAAGCAGTGGGGAACCTTCTGTCCCACAGCTGCCAGGATGAGAAAATTTCAGGGGATGAGGCAAGGAACAGCCAGAGACACGTTGTCCGTTTCTAGAAGCCAAGGTGTAGAGCGCTTTAGATTTATCTGACTGAATTATAGTTACTCCAACATATAAAAAAAATGAAAGTATCAGCTCAGTGCAGGGAGAGCAATCTGTAATTCTCTACAGTTGTTGAAAACTTGATAGGCTATGGGAAGGGCTTCGAATTTTCAATTGTGGCACTGCTCTAAAGAAATACATTCTCAATACATGCTTAAAATTGCTTGGCAAATACTCTGAAGTCATAAAGAAATTAACGCACAGAGATAAAATCTGGTCTAAACATTTTATCTCCAATCCAAACTTCACATTCTAAAGCACCCCTACGTATTTTGGCTACACCACTGTGATCCAAATAGATCTAAAGGAGAGGCACCAACTCAAATTATTACTGCTATCAGTTTCTCACTAAATGAACATATTCACAAACACCTTGTTATATGTTTTTCAATTTATGAGAAACCACTCCTTGAAATTTATGAAAAAATCTGGCAGATAATGAAACTTCAAACAGTCAAATGGAATGCAGACCAGAAATTCAATCATAGAAGTATAAGAGTAAGAAGAAATAAGTTTGGAGCTGTTCTATTCCTATCAAGATAAAATATTGTAAATATTTCGTACCACATTATTCAGTACTACCAATGGAATGGTAATGAATGAATAAAACCAGAAAATCCCTAGTATTATAAAATCCCAAGTAAAATCCAATATTCATCAAAAATACTGGAAATAAAAAATTGTCATGTAGAACATCTACATGTAAGGTCCACACCACTCTCCCAGGCAGGAGGTAATATAAATACAGACTTAGGGTAGCCACCTGCCAGGCATTCCATCATAACTCAAGTGAGTTGATGTCATGGCTAAGAGAAATAATTTAAGATTACTGCCATCAAGGGAAAATCTGCAATTTTATTAAGACTCTTTGACGTAACCAGTGTATGTTTTGCAATTCCAACAGACACCTCCCTCTACACATTTGAGATCATGAGATCATACTCAGAATCCAGCAATGTGTATGCAACCAATGAACAATTAAACCAAGTAGTAAAAAGCAGGTGACAGGAAAACGTGGAACCAAGGCTTACAGTGTATCAAGAAATGTCCTTACACTTAAAAAATTATAATGCACTCCAAAATCCATTTGTTCAGGCAATCCATGTACAACAGAAGGCACTGTTATCCATATGAATCTATCAGTTCTGCACAGCAAAAACCTGAGAAGTGCAACTCAATCAGATGCAGCCTGGCCCCTCCCAGTCATTCAGGTTCCTTGAGGACAAATGTTTCCTTTAAGTCCATCAAATTATAAAAACACCACAAGAGTTTGTACATTACAGTAGCTGGTTAGAAAGAGCATTCTGGCGGGTGAAGCACACTGCTATTTTCCAGAAATCCTTCAGCAGCGTTAGATTACCCTCCCCCATCACTCAGAAGTCGTGATGATGTCAAGAAAACGTAATGATGAGACCCTTCCCATTGACTTTTGTAGTTGATCCTTCAGTTGCCACCAGGAGTACTTCCAGCAGAGTTAAAGGCTGTGATCAGTCCTTTGTTGTCAAATGTGTAGCCACTTTGTTGTTCTATTGTCTTAAGTCTCTAGAATTCAAAGGGTGGAAACAATACGAAAAATATCGTTACAGAGAGCACTTTTGCAAGACACAACACAGCTCAGCTAAGAATGCAAAGTTGTGGAAAAAACTCTTGATTGAGTCAAAATTTCATTCCCTAAATGCAGTGACAGTAATAAATTACACTCAGATTTTCTCTAAATGCGTACCACACACACCTCTACAACAGAGTTGAGAAATTAATCCTCTACAGAATCAGTCTGTTACACTATTCTGTGTGCTTTTTGATTAAATCTGAATTTATTTTCCACAATGGAAACTTTCTAAACATCTAAAACCTTACATTGACTGTGAAGGCAATGTTAGTAGTTAAAAAGTTGCAAAACTGTTAAAGACACAATAACCTATAGTAATCTTCATCAAATGCCTGGCTGACAGCTAGATATTGCCTTAATTTGCTCTTCATTCCAAACGTCAGACTGTGCAAAACTGGTTCACATCCTGTTCACACAGCAGCACATGTCAATGAGAAGGCAATTAATTGGAAGCTACAGTAATCTCTCTGAATAGCACACGCTTCCAGGCAAGGGATGGTATAAGCGCAATATCTTACTCACGCTTCCCAGGAAATGTTAATTAGCCCAGAGATTTATCCTCCCTGTTAGATGCATCTCATTAGATGCAGTTCCAACAACCCTGCAACAGAGAAGTGGCTCACCTGCAGCATTTCGCCGGTGTTCTGCTAATGTATGGATTTCCTGCAGCTGCTTCTTCTGATCCTCACTCAAGAGCGCTGTCAGCGAATGGTACCAGGCTGCATCTCGGCTCTGCACCGCTGTCAGAACAGGAAGGGATGAAAAGTGGTTATCGGGTCACATTGCCAGTTAATTTCAGAAGAACAAAATGAAACACACGGAATCCCTGGCTGGTTTTAAAACAGAATTTGCACTGCAAAACTGGTCCAGTATTCCTGTTGGTTTCCCTAGCACAGTATCCCTGCTGTAATAGAGGCAATTCATTTGGGGGAACTTAATTACATCCTCTGGTTTCTGAAATAGAAAGTTAGCCATGTGGCCATTATTCATGGACAATGAAGAAGTGAATCTTCTAATTTAAAACTCATATCAGAACGAAAAGCAACAGGATTAGTCGAACAGGAAAGGGAGAAAATACTTTCTCCATCATGATTTTAACATCTAGAAAGTGACAAATATTTCTATATATAGGAGTCCCTCTAGTGACCGAGTCCCACTTATTTAGGCTATGATTGAAAAGTTCTGAAAGAGAATATGAAGAGAATTAATCTCTGGCTGTATTTGCTACCATTTGTCTTTTGCAGTACTTGTAAGCCAAAAAATCTTAGGACTAACATTAGAAAGCAAGATAACATTTTCCAGTTTCAATAATCTAAATTATCACTCGTAACAAAGAAAAGGATTTTTCCCAGTGATGATCATAAACATCTCCAAACGATTTCACCACGTCATACAATTCTGCCAACTAGCAAATACATACCTAAAAGTGCTTGTGTAAAAAACTGGTATTCATCAACACCATTTTCAAGGTCAAGAGGTGTGCTGAACCCTTCAAGAGCAGTCTCTTCCAACGCATCTTCATCCCAGTCATCATCATCATCATCTTCATCCTCTTCTTCGCCACCTCCACCACCGTCACCTCCTCCTCCACTATGTTTCTCTTGCACTGCCTGGCTCACTTCATTTGTCTGCTCCTCATCACTCGGTATCTCTTCTGCAAAAGCATCAATGTGTTTTGTTAAACAAAACTTTAAAAGTGTAAGAAAGCAATGACTTATCAATGAAGAACAATTAATAAATCTAGGTTTTGGCTGGAAAGGGGACTCTCTGTTATCAGCCTTCCCCCAAAATCTTAGAAGAATTGGGAAAATGAGTCTGTTAAAATGTTTCCTATATTCAAGATCAGTTAAATTTTTCTAAGCACACCTGGGGAACGTGAAACTGCCATATTTTTTCTTCTTTCATTTATGCAGTCATTGCGCAATTATAGGATCCAAAAATTCTAAGGAAATGTGTCATTGACAAAGTGCACCATCACTGTGCTTTTTAAATTACAAACAAACAGAAACTTCACAGATTGACACAAAACAAAGAGAAAGCCAGATGTAGACCAAATGTCCGCTTGCTGTCCTTCAGAGTGCTCATTTATTTGAACTAAATTAAAATAGCAGCTTTCGCTTAGCTTTACCTTCCATTCTGCTTATGAAACAACTATTACATCCTGAATTAAATGCAACTCCAACACATAATTCTAAACACTGCTATTTCTTAGTTACGGAAAAATATTTCTGACTTACAATCAAGACAAAAAAAAAAATCCCCCTCCAATTCCAAACTCTCAGCTCTTCCTGTGTTAAAAGTTTAGAAAGAATAAAGATGACTATATCTGCAACAAGCAGGGACTGAATCAAAGGGGAGAGATTTGAAAATTACCGTGCTGTTTCCATACTGTAATCCTATGCATTGAGAAGAACTGTAATTCCATTACAGAACAACCATGTGTGAAATCTGAGTGGATTACATAATCTGCTTACATCCAATCTAATTTTCAGACCTCAAACCATCTATCTCCTGTTCCAAGTCAAATACAGCCACACATAACTGCCTGAAAGGCTGTGTAAAATTCCCTCCCCACAATTCCCTCCACAAGGTATTCTTTGATGTTTTTTCTCTTCTGGCAGACACAGCAGTAAGAGATCTGTCTACTCCAGGCACCTCAGCTGTCTCAAACTCCCCTCTGCAAGTCACTTCCCATTCGGACAAAAAAGACTTGCTAGGATTTCCTTCAAAGTTGAACCGAACAGGTCTTTCAAACAGCTAGGTACTAAGAACGGCTTCCTTCCAGGAACCAAAAATATAACCAGTGCAGACCTGGCAAACTTCTGCTGCCGATGTGAGAAGACAGAGCACATTCACAACCCAGAAGAGGGGACTTGCAAGTTTTATTGTTATTCTGAAACCAACACTACCCTTTCACAAAGTGTTAGCTGTTATACATTGAAACGTTTTGATTACATTTTGGGAAGAAAAATCAATTCCTAAGATGATCTTTCAAGCACCCAGTAAGCCGAGCTATTTCCAGCAGACTAATGAGCCTTGCAAATGAACCACAGTTTCTTACCCCCTTTAAATAAAATCCAAACAAAACGCACAATGTGGAAAGGGGAGACTTTACCATTATCTTCTACAACGTGTTTTTCACGTTTAGCATGATCCTCATTTTCTGTGAGTTCTCGTGAGGTGCGAACTTGTTTTAAGCCCAGGAAGAGGAGGAGGATTGAAGGGACGATCTGGGCAGCCACAGCATCTACTGTAGGCGGTCGGTTCTGCAATTCCATTAGGATGCTCAGTCCTATTATGCACATCTTTCTGTCGTGGCGTCTGAAACAACACACGCTTGTTAGACAAAAAACAGATTTTCACTGCAAGGATATGTAGTGTCCTGGTGCTTGACACAACAGAAGACAATGTCACAGAGACTATGTTCAAAGACCATGTTCGAAGCTCCTAAACATATTATTTCCTTTGCTCTGAATGCAAGCTCCCCACTGGAAAAGTACTTGTCCAATAACAACTAAATACCTTTCAAGCACTGGTCAAATTCCTGGAACAACTGTTTCTGATTACCAAATGCAAGGTTTGTAATGCTAAATAAATACTGTTTAGTAATTATGTAGAATATCTTGTCTTTAATAAAGCATTTGATACAGATTATCATCATTAAATAGGATGGAAAATTAATTTGCCTTGGCTTTGATAGCAGTACTGTTACAGGGATTGAAATTAGCAAAAAGTCTATTAGTGAAGAGTAATGATAAGCAGGAATGCACTGAATTGCAGGGTGCATTTATGGAGTGCCACAGGGCCAGCAGTATTTAAACGTGTTTATTAAGAATCCATCAGAATGACTGTATTATACATCCAATTTCCAACACTAACTTGAGACACAGTGCTAACTCCAGTGAAAGCAGGGAAATCATTCCACCATACCAAGAAAAACTGGCAGTACACTCAAACAGGGAACTTGCAAATGAGTAGATCTCCACTGAAACAAACAAACTACAGATAATTTAGGGGAAAGAAAATAATGAAATCAGTAGCAGAAAGATTTTTATGTGACCGTAGCCAGGAAACTAGGTAAGAGCCTATGCTCTTAAAAATAAGAATTGATTTTCACTTCCAGAAATGGAACTTTATTTGCAAACAAGACAGGGAAAAATTTTCTAACTGCCTCTGCAGATAATCCTTGGTTCTCCTTTACTGGAAACACCAGTAGTATTCAACTCTTCTCTAACATTATGGTATTTTGCTACTAAGGGCTTCAGAAGATCTTGTTTTGTTTCAACTATTCAATTTAATGCTGACAGCTTCTGTGCAAGCCTTCTGCAGGACAAGTAGTTCCAGCAAGAAGTTTCAGCAAGGCCTACGGAAACCAAGCAAAGCTCCAGAGCTGGCAGAAAATGGCGATCCTCCAGACTCTCAGTAGATACTTCCGTTACTCAATCAGTTTTACTTTGGAATGAAGAGGGTACAAGTCGAGAGAGAAGACATGAATAAGGTGTGCACCACAAACTGCAATAAAGCCTACAGGAGAACAGCCAGCTTAGTCCACCACTTCAAAAATTGCTACAGAAATAGAATTTTAAAAGTACTTACAATTTCATTACCAAAGATCCCATACAACACGCTGCTGAACTGTAATATTCTTTAAGTAATACAAGTGATAATGTATTACAGCTTTCTGAACTTTATATGGGCTTAAACAAGGCTGGGGATCTGGAGGGATTTCATTACACCTCCCACGTTGTTAGTCTTCTTAGGGCTTAGTGAAGTGATGCCGTTCTCAGAGCAGTTGACAACAACAATAAATTATATATGACCACGCGTAACATTATGATCACAGAAGACCTTCCAAGAAAAACAAAGTCAACTAGCAGATCAAATGGCACCCTTCGTCATGTTGGGTTTGGCTGCTCCATTACATGTGTTGAAAAATCTACCAAAATGCAAGTAGGCAAAGAGTGTCCTTCCGTCATTGCTCACTACAATACTTCATTTTCAGAAGGAATGGGGCACAAAAGAGGGCATACAAACCAACCAAGGAAGATCAAAATTCAAGCTAAAGATGATGCTACCTATGAATGAAGCACAGCTTTTCTGGGAGAGTTGTCCTTACTGCAAGTACAAAAGAAAAGAACTTTCTCTACCTCCTCTCTCTGCCAGTACCTTCATCCTAATTTGACCAAAGTTCGGTAGTTTATGCACAAGACTTCCATCCTGCATCTTGACGCTGGGAAGCCATGAAATTTCTTCAAACCCCAAATGTATAATGAAGCATTTTCAGTGCACACATGCACTTGGCACTACCTTTTATAATACATTTGGAAAAGCTACCATTACACAATCCTGATTACAAAATGCAACACAGTAAAAAGTAAAAAAAAATAATCTTCGTAATTAGTGGCTTAGCTTCACACTAAATTATCTCTTCTGGACAGCAAATGAAAGTGCAAGAATCAAGCACTGCTATTTAAAAGAGAGTCATCATTAGGAAGCAGCCCAAATGGCCAAAAAATACAGCATCTTTGTCATGCTCCATTTTCAAGCTTCTAAACAGAGAAACTGTAAGAACGAACACATGTCTTCAGAATATGCATGTTATTAGAAGGCCCAGCAGGACAGCAGAAATCCAGGCACCAAGCCATCTTTAATGAACCTGAGCCAGAAGGAGACTTGTTTCTTCCACCTGCCAGCAGAGACAAACAGCAGGACAAGCATCCGCCTTGTCTGAAGTTCAGCATTCTACTACGCCCCAGCTGTACCAAGTACCCACAGGACTGAACAAGCAAACCAGAGTTTTATGTCATTTACGTATTTTGGCAATGGCAAAGAACGGTTTCAGGACCATTCCTTTGCTTTCAAAAGGCTCGTTATTTCAGCACCCTTCGGTCTGTGCGAGGGAGCCTGGATACAATTCTCCTCCGTGCTGTGTCCTTGGAGAGCCATACTTACTTGCTCAGCAGCACAGGATTGTCCTCCCTAACAATCACGGACACTTTCTTCCAACACGGGACAAAGAGATCGAAGAATCCTCTGTATTTTAAACAGAGCTGAAAGGATTTCAAAGGGAAATCACTAAGCCTTTCCTTTACTGGACTGCTGTGCTCCTTTATGTGAGGATCAAGTTGCTTTCTATTACATCAATCCAGTTCCTGGACAAACTGCAAATAATTAGCCATTTCCTTCTATTTGCAAAGTTGGAAACAATCTTGTTTTTCCTATATAAGATTGGGACTTTATATACAACTCTAAGAAACTAGAATGTCTAACTATTTAAGCTCCTATCAAATAAATCCCCCTATTCAGCTTCTAAAAAAAATTAGATCAGTTATTTGGGTTTTTTTTAAAGCAAGTTAGATTTTCCTTTCATCCTAGTTTCCACAGAAGAATTTTTAGTATGAGAATAAGCATAAGTCATGCAGAATTCTCACTCTGTCAGGGAAAAGGGGAAAGCAGTAAGGAACAAATGTTTCTAAAAATGCTTTTTCAGTCTCTTGCTCTTACTCAGTTTGAAGTTACTGTGGAAAACATTTAGAAATAAATGAATACAATATACTGGGGAACATGGGCCTTATGGGCACACATGCGCAGATATGTAATATCCACAATGATTTATGCACAATCTTACACGGAGTTCTCAGCTCTCCTTTCTTGGATCGTTTTTAACATTCCAAATTCCTAATCAGTTTTAAATAGTTTCCATATTTTTAATAACATGGAAGAACAGTTACTTATCTTACCGTTACTACTTTTCCCCCCTCAAGATGTATTATTCCCATGGATTCCATCTCACGCGCTCACAAGTGCTGCTCAAGAAATACTGCATTCTTTTGGCAAATAGGGTTGACTCCAGCCTGAGAGCATGCAGACACACACAACCCTACTGCTGACAGAGCAGGACCTATGGTTATTAGGACTTCAGAGAAGCAGAAGGACAAAGGGGTGTGAGATTTATGCGGACAAAGCATCCTGAAGAGTCACTGTTACCAGCAAGTCACAGATTTCCCGCATGGCTGGCAAAGAAACAGCAGTAAGATTCACCTGGTCCTTCACACATGGAGGTGGATCTACTTTGGTCTTCTCCAGTTTCTCTAGGATCTGTGAGTCTTCCAACAGATTTGAATTTAAGCCTAAAACTGCCTCTTGATGGAAAGCAATCTAACTGTAAACCCAAGCAGCAGTGAATGATGGCTGGTGAGAAAAAGGACTGTACAAATCAGAGTGCCCACTACTCTCTTCACTGATGAAGACATGAAGTCTGCCAGGGTGGACCTGAGGAAGGCTTTCAAGAAAGCCAGATTTTGTTTGCATTTCTGTGTTTTCAGTTAGGCCTCTGAATATCTGGCTGCTGTTCAGAAGATGACCCTTACTACCCTTACTAAAAGAAATGGGCTTCCAGAAGCAGTGCTGTCCTGAGGGAAAGGAAGTCCCGTACATCCCTCGCAGTGCCTGACAGGCAGTTCTATAGCCAAACCCCTACACCTGGAAGCCACGTACTGAGGGGACAGCACTGCAGGAAGAGCGATGTTTAGATTTAAGCAATATTACAGATATTTATTTCACTGCTGGTAGCAGCAGATCAGAGATACATTTTCATCTTCTGTTGCTGTTCAAGAGCAGAGTCTGAGCAGCATCTAGCATCACAATCTCCATGTTTCATTTTCATAGGCTTTGTCAGCCTTCGTCTCAGCTCTGAAGAAGAATTTAGTTGTCTCCATGTTTCATTTTCATAGGCTTTGTCAACCTTTGTCTCAGCTCTGAAGAAGAATTTAGCTGAACAGTAGTTGCAGTAGCTGACGCTTTGTGAAAAGCAGCACAAAAGAACTGAAAGTGAAGCTGTAGCTCACAGGAGTACTTGAGGTTGAAGCCTAGTCAGATCTGCAGTATTTTTCCCCTCTGGATCTAACTAGTTTCTCACTGAATGCTCCAGGATGAACTGTTTAAAGCTATAAATCTCTTTCATTTTTTATTTCTTTTAAAAAAGGAATGACAAGCTTACCACCTATAGGGAATATATTCTTTCATACTGCCTTTGTATGCCTTCAGCATTTGATATGCAGAAAAAAAATGACAGAGCTGAATCTCACAAACTTTGCTTCAGCCATAAAAAAAAAATCAATACATGGAAATCCTAAAACGTCTTGCTCTTTTCTAAAGTTGGTAAATATAAAAATAATTTAGTAATTTACAATCATATACGCACAAGGTGCGGGAGAGGTAGACTTAACCATGCCCTTCTTCAGTTATTGGCACTCCAAAAGAAATGAGGGACATTGGGCCCTTTATGCCTTCTTTGTCACCAACTCAAGTAACCCCTCTAATTGATGTGTATTTATGTGAAGATACAGGACACACCATAGGCGTTTGGTATACACAGCAGGTAGAAGACAGAATGCTTGTGATAATATGAACTGTCCATTTTTGTTACAAGGAATAAGAGATTCTTCCCCCTACTTTTTATCTGTTTAACTTAGTACTTCCAATTTTTTTTTCTTCAAAGAGAGACTGCTGTGGTAATACCTTCAAAGACAGACAGGAACAGGGAATCTGCACAAAGCCTGTACACACCAAAGCAGGCAATTTCTCTTGTATCTCCAAGTGGTTTTCATTCTAGTAGAACAGATAGAATTAACACGCAGACCTGAAATAAGGTAGTCTATACCGCAATTCTACAAACTATGGCACTTTCACCCTCACCTGACCAAACTTGCTAGAGATATGCCTGGGGGTGATGTGCCAATGTTTGTGGGATGGTAAGCTAGTGAGGTCCGTAAGTGTGCTGTCTCGCTGAAAGCAGGGGATGGAGATTCATGTGGCAGCAAAGATGTAAGGGTTATTGATTGGTTAGAAACTACAGCAGTGCCTGGGAATGGTCAGGTGGGAATTAAGGCTTCTGCCAGCAAAAAGGTGGAGGGACCATTATCCCAACTGAAGTGCATTTACACTAACACACGCAGCATGGGCAACAAACAGGAGAAGCTGGAAGCCCTTTGTGCCACAGGAAAACTGTGATGTAGTCACCATCATGGAAACATGATGGGATGACTCGCACGACTGCAATGGATGGCTATAAACTCTTCAGAAGGGACAGGCAAGGGAAGGCCTATGCAGGACAACCAGGTGATCAGGCCCAGTCAGCATGCGTTTGTGCAAGGCAGGGCCTGCTTGCCAAACCTGATCTCCTTCTGTGACAAGGTGACCTGCTTAGTGGATGAGGGAAAGGCTGTGGATGTTGTTTACCTGGACGTTAGTAAGCCTTTCACACTGTTTCCCACAGCATTCTCCTGGAGAAACTGGCCATTTATAGCTTGGATGGGCGTACGCTTTGCTGGGTCAAAAACTGGCTGGATGGCCGGGCCCACATTGTTGTGGTGAAAGGAGTAAAATCCAGTTAGTGACTGATCGCAACTGGTGCTCCCCAGGGCTCAGTATCGGGGCCAGTTTTCTTTAATATCTGAATGAGGGCATCAAGTGCACCCTCACTAAGTTTGCAGATGACACCAAGTTGGGCAGGAATGTTGACCTGTTTGAGGGTAGAATGGGTCTACAGAGGGATCTGAACAGGCTGGATCAATGGGCCGAGGCCAATGGTGTGAGATTCAACAGGGCCAAGTGCCGGGTCCTGCACTTGGGTCACAACAACCCCATGCAGCACTACAGACTTGGGGAAGAGTGGCTGCGAAGCTGCCTGGCAGAAAAGGACCTGGGGGTGTTGGTCAATAGCCAGATGAATACGAGCCAGCAGTGTGCCCAGGTGGCCAACAGCATCCTGGCCTGTATCAGGAATAGTGTGGCCAGCAGGACTAGGGAAGTGATTGTCCCCCTGTACTTGGCACTGGTGAGGCCCCACCTCGAATACCGTGTTCGGTTTTGGACCCCTCACTACAAGACAGACATTGAGGTGCTGGAGTGTGTCCAGAGAAGGGCAACAAAGCTGGTGAGGGGTCTAGAGAACAAGCCTTATGAAGAGTGGCTGAGGGAGCTGTGGTTGTTCAGCCTGGAGAAAAGGAGGCTGAGGGGAGACCTTATCGCTCTCTACAACAACCTGAAAGGAGGTTGTAGCGAGGTGGGGGTCGGTCTCTTCTCCCAAGTAACAAGTGATAGGACAAGAGGAAACAGCCTCAAGTTGTGCCAGGGGAGGTTTAGATTGGATATTAGGAAAAATTTCTTCACAGAAGGGGTTATCAAGCACTGGAACCGGCTGCCCAGGGAAGTGGTTGAATTACCATCCCTGGAGGCGTTTAAAAGACAGGCAGGTGTGGTGCCGAGGGACATGGTTTATCGGTGGATTTTGGGAGTGTCAGGTTAATGGTTGGACTCAATGATCTAAAAGGTCCCTTCCAATCTAGACAATTCTATGATCCTGTAACTGTGTGCTAAGGACAAGAGGAGGGAGGAAAACAATCTTTACTGTATGCATTTGGTATGTGTTTTAAAAATACTACAAAGGACATGCTGAGAGCAAAGCCCGCATATGCCAGCTGGTCACTGATTGACTGGGAGTCACTATTTTACTACAGTTATGAAAAAGGTAATGCAGTGCTGTAATGCACCACACAGTTCTAAACTCAAGATGGACACTGAGGCAATAACGCAGCTATACCAAGATGGCATATAATTCCGCTCAAGACATTAACTTAAATATGAATTGGTATGGAAAAGAGCTATTTGGATGACTGGGGAGTAGAGAAACCAGCTTATAAGAAGGCGCCTAGAGACTTGTTTAGAATTGGAAAGATAAGACTGGGCCAATAAAAAACAGGTAGGAAAAGAATGACAACCTAAAATAAGGTATGCATCTATGGGTCAGGAGCTGCCTGTCTTGGCCCATGCTCATTCATGGCATGACTCCTAACATGCTGACGCTTCACTTTGCATGTTGGCATAGACCATGCACAGAGAAGAGATGTTCTAAGCCTACCCGTACACCTGCGGTCAGATAGCAGCCTCCCATGACAAAATGTAACTCATAGCAGGAAGGTGAGAGGTAGCTGTTAACTACATCTGACTGTCTGCTTTGCCCTTAAGTGGATTTGAATTTCACAGTCAGACATCACACCTCAGCTGAGAGGCAAGCACTAACCGTTGAGCACTGGACTTCACATCCACCTAGCATCAAGTGCATGCTTAGCCATGTGATGACAGGCTTTGTCCACCTTCGTTTACTTTAAAAATGCTCAGCTCCTGCCCAAGTGCACTCTAGTGCAGTTTACACACATGTTCAAGGGAGGTTGGCACGAAGTTTAAGTTTAGGAGTAAGTTAAACAGTCAGTACATCAATGGCATAACGATAAAAATGCAAAGTTGATCACGAACAACTCACAGGGATTAAAATCAGAATGCAGGATTCATTGGACAGAATAATTTTTTTTTTTCACATTAATGGATCAGTTGAAAATACTTTATAAAATATAGAACAGAAAATATGTATACACTGTTTTTCAGGAACAAAGTTAACATCCCACTGAAATCCTGCTGGTCAGCTCTAAACACCAGTCTCAATGCATGCTGGACCATCTCTTGCAGAAGCACATAGTTTGTGATTAAGGAACTTAAAAAAGAATTATGAAATACGTTATGTATTTTACCCTTGTATTGTCAAAACACAGAAAATTCAGCACGTAGCTCAACAGACCCAGAAAAGTTACATGGATGTAGGTCACCTTTACTGGCATCACAGCAATTAGACTTGGTGTGGATTACTGTTATTTAGACTAACCGAGGAATGAGAACTCTTTCATCCACATGGCTAAGCATACAAACTGAAGAGAACAAAAAAATCAAAACCATGGACTTTTAGAAGAAAAAAATCACAATACTTGCCCAAGAAAACAGTCTGTGTCATTCATCCACTGGTTTATGAACTGTGCAGTGACGGGCGCAGGATTGTGTGGAAATCTCATGTTCTCTAAGGTGTGCAGGAGGAGGTCAGGATTGTAGTAGAGTGCAGCTATGGCAACCTGAAGACACATGGTACGAAGCTCGCTTGTTTTAACTCCTCTAGTTAACCGCTCCAGAACCGCCTCCACAAAGAGTGGAATACACTGGGCATATAAAGGAGAAGGAAAAAAGAAACATACCAAGACAGGCATTATACATCTGAGAGATTATACAGAAGTTTAAAATACTGCTCTCAGAATTCATCTCCAGCGTTAACTGAAGTCCAGGTATAACCTAGGAATGCAGTCTGTTCACATCCTAGTGTGGAAGCCTTTTAAGCCTCTGATTACACGCTTACAAATCTTCCCCAAAACAGCTATTCTCTGAACTAAAAATTGCCAGTATTATTCTCAGCACAGAGGAGAATATCTGGGGCCATTTGGTAGAATTTGCTCCAGTGTGTATAAAAGATTTAGGAAAGAACTTAAAAGACATCGTCATCTTTGAATAAAGATATGCAACAATTTCAAAACTAACAGGCATTAAAAGTGAAATTACCTAAATTTGCAAGTAAAAAAAGTTTTTCCTAATAAATGTAAAGTGATGTTAAACTTAAAGTTTAAAATGAGTGCATTTATTCGGATAAAAGCAAGTATGCACAAATTTCTATACATTAGAAATAAATATTGCATATATTTCAATGTGCAGGCTTATGCTTTATAATAATTTGGGAAGCATTATGAATCGTTTATGAGTTTCAGGTCAGTGTGCAACCCTTTTAATTCACAGAGTTGTACAGTTCTGTTAAGCCTTCTACCACATACTCATTTCACTGCAAATGCATACAATTCACTTTAATCTCTTCCAGATTTCTTTTAGAAACAAAATCTTTCAGGGAACATTTTTATCTTTGATTACTTTGGATTTACTTTAGTAAAGTTGTACTGCTTTCAGTGAAATTAACTGAACATTTATCACTGAAGTCCATGGATCGCACTGTGGCAACATCAAACACGATATGTTAAAGTAATTTAGGCTGGAGGGTTATTTAAAACATGAGACCAGAATTCAGACCTTAACAGGAAAAAGACTACTATCGAAAGGAATGTTCTAAGAAACTTTGGAAAATCGCGATTATCTTTTGCCCAGCAATCACAATCCAGCCACACTAAAAATTCTTCATTTCCAAATGCACTGAGTAATTCAAAATATTAAAAAGGACCAAGTTTGAATTGCTTGGAGAAACAACTTCAGTAGCTGAATATGTATAGTGAACTTCTCAGCCGTGATAGTTTGAAGAATGTGTGTTTTGCATCAAAAGGGAAATCTTATTAGGAGAAAGCAGAAAAAAAGACAATCCTACACACCATACTGTCTCTTTTCTGTTCAGTCTATATGCATTTTCCAGTCGTGCCCACTAATCACTCATCTCTAGAAAAACCCCAAAACCAACCAACCAAAGAAACCCCAACCTTACAAACTCTCCTGTGCACATCTACTTCTTTCTGTATTTCTCCCCATTTCTACTTTTTACATTTCCCTCCAACTCTCTAATTCCAACCACTTTTCTCAGGAATCATACACGTATCGTTGGAAGCCAGTAGAAGAGAAAACCTGTTCAATATATATCACCTGGTCAATACCCCGTCCTTTGCATTGAAGAACAATTACTTCTAGGAGTTTGGCTGCGTGGCACTCTGCATCTTCTCGTAAATCTCCTGTCAATACCTAACAACCAGAATGACAATATGGTTTATCAGTATTAATCACTGACATCTTTGAAAGCAAGTGCCCCTGTACACGCATACATCAAAAAACCTCTACATGGCAGATAAATTTACAAATTTAGAATAAATTGCTATAGTTCTTTATGAATGTTAATATCCTTTATATGTAATTCCTTTTCCTTTTTTAAAGGAAATGTTACTTATAAGAACATTTCCCTGATGTTTTCCACGTGCTGTTTCCGCTTTGTGACTTCAATTCTAATAGACCCTGGCAGATTAACAGCCTGGCAAAGTGAAGTCCTATCTCCAGGCTAGTTTCTGATTAAAAACAAGACGTGTGCAATCACTCTATGTATATGTGCACACATGTGAAACTGACTGCTTCTTCTCAGTATGTTTCTACCCTATGGTCAGCGTCAATCAAACCTGACAAAGAAGAATTCTCAAACACATTAAATCTCTATAACTTTCTTAAAAATAAGTAGGTAGCTAGATGCCACCCTGTAATGCCCAAAATCAGAGAAAGGCTGCAGTGTGATCTCATGCTTTATTATACACGAGAGAATCAGCATAAAAGAGAAACATTATAAACGTAAGAAAAACTTCAAATGAGTTCGCACCTTAGCTGGCAACTAGAGAATCCAACCACAAGATACACAACCCAAGGAAATCAGGCTTCATTAATTCCTCTACTTACCAAAATAGCTGTTCATAGAAGAGAGTCAAGACAAACAGCAACTTCCTCCCACACAGATTTGTGCGTGTAATTTTTTAAAAAGCGTGTCACTTAAAAACTGTGAAGGTGCTATGTGTACTCGGAATTGAGCCGAGACCAAATTTCATTTCGTTCTGAAATGACTGGCCACCACCTGGCACGTTCAGGTCACTCCGCTAATGCAATTGTTGAGTAACAGTGATAAGCGTTAACAGTCAGAAGCCTTACCTCTTTACACATAGCATAAATGATTTCTAAATGTTTTGGGTTAGACAGTAAAGTATCGGTGTCAATGGTCACATAATTATGCAAGAGAGGCATCATTTCTGCAGAAGAGGGAGAGCAAAAGAGAAAAAAATTACAAACTAATCCACGCAAGTGCTAATGAGTGAGGCTGTAGCTCTATAATGGGATTCATTAGCTCAGACTCTTCAATGTGGCTGAAAATTCAAACTCTGCAATTCTAGCACAATTCTTCATAAAGTGCATCCATCACGCAGGCTGCGTTCTCAGAAGAGTAAATAGAACAGGACTACATTTTAATTAATTAATTTGTAGTTTCACATTAACTTTGTATGTTTCAGCTTCTTTGAGTTCAGGACCTCTTACAATAAACTGATCACACTGACAGATCTGAACACGCTTCTCCTACTTAAATATGCTCCTGTTACACTCCCACACTAAACAGACGGTCAGGGCATGACTCAAATACATGATCATTTTAAACCAAGACACTAAATGGAAGCGACCCTTATTAAGGTGGGTTTTAGAGCTGAATTCCCAAACAGTGGAAACATCAACAGAATGGAAGTGATCATACCTGCAAAGCACCCATACCAAACCTGCGGGAAAAACTCATATACAACACCTAAAAGCTGCCACATTTGAGGTGAAATCATCTGGCATGTCAAGCTGTAGGCCAAGGAGAGAATGTCTTCGTAAAACTCTGGAAAGGAGAAACAATTTGAAGTAGGGCGCTTTAAAAACATTAATATAGCTTGCAAATACCTTGAAATCTGAAACCAAGCCCCAAGTCATATAACTGCTAGAAGACAGCAGTTAGTAACAAAATCAATACATAGAAAAATAATACAAATTGGAAAAGAATCTTTTAGACGGGCCTTATGTTGGCTACAGTTACAACAATATGCACAGTTTTTCATTATAAACACACAGCAGAAAAGTATATTACCAGCACATCAAAGACATTGATTCTAAACAATTTACAGCAAAATATTTTTATTTTCCCAACCTTTGGTTTTATTTAAAGGTCTTATTGCAAAACTGTGTAACTCTTTAGTGCAGAGTACTGACAAAGCAGTAATTTAACTGCAGGCCGTGTCCATACAATACTAATGTAATTGTAGACATTGTCCTTTAACACGGCTAGCTAGAACTACAATCAGACCTGCATCTTCTGCTTTTGAGTCTGACTTTCAAAACACAACAACCAGCCTGACTAATACACAAAAAGAGATCAGGAGAAACAAATCATAATTGAAAATTAACATCATTTTTCTTTAACAAAGCACACAA
Source organism: Chionis minor (assembly GCA_013398295.1). Lineage (NCBI taxonomy): Eukaryota > Metazoa > Chordata > Aves > Charadriiformes > Chionidae > Chionis > Chionis minor. The sequence continues at coordinate 122,941 of VZSF01006179.1, read as the reverse complement.
AAAAAAAGATCGAGTTCTGTCCAGGAAGACAGTATTGTTTGCACTACTTAATTTAGGACTTTTTTTAAATATAAAAGCAAGTAATGTTTTTCTAAAAATTCTCTGAAACATACCTATAACACGTTTCTGCATAACAAGGCCTATGATCTGTAAACAAATGCTCTCAAGCTGTTGCGTTATCTGAAATAAAATTATAATGCAGTTAATTTAAAAACTCAGAAATACAGTAATTTAATCAATATCTTTGACTGATTAATTCAGTTTGAGCAGTTCTTCAAAGCAAGAAGGCTTTTATCAGTTTTTATATGCTACATTAACGAGTACGATATTACGAGGTAAAGTCTCACTGATGTAGTTGCTCAATAAACAGTTTTGCTTTCAAACTTGTCACTTACAGCATTTTTCTTTATTTTAAAGAAATATTATTTTATGGCTATTCTACACATCCTAGCAAAAACTGTATCTGTTGTCCTGCCCAGACATAAAGTAACCCTGTACTCAAAGTGTCTGCGATAAAGCCTCTGCCAAAATCTTTGAAGTAAAATGTGTTAAACGGAAGACAGGAAGAGACGCTTTTGCATGTCTTCCGTCGGTCTATGGAGAGCTTCCCAGAGCAGGCTCAGCAAGAGGAACACATGCAGAAACGGGGAGCTTACAACCGTGTTGAAGTCAACATTCAGCCCTGCCGTGTTGGACAGAGAGACTACGAATTAAACTAAATTACAAGGAGAACTATATGGCCACATTGTAAGTCTAACTAAAACCAGCAAATACAGACATTTCATGTTATTACTCCAGGTCATTCATTACAGTCATAATCTCGCAGGATGTCAGACTTCCTGGGCTCGTCCTAGCACAGGGTTTAAATATATGACCACAGATTCATCCACTGACCTTCAAGACACCTGACTCAGAAGCAATCATCCCTTAAACTCTCTCCATACTTAAAGGTCAATTTCTAAGGATTTTTTTCCTAAGCAAACAAATTTCTAACGAGTTTTCAGCCTCATATATAATTTCTGTATCATTTATATCACTTCTAAAAAGATGTAACGTCCTGAGATGAAGAGCACTGCACAATATTTTAGTTCGTGCTTCACACAATGGAAAAACAAGCTGCTAAGTTAATACCAAAAATATCCCAACGCCAAAGGTTTTCCTAGGCTAAAACCTGAAGATTCCCTTCAGATTATCATTCCTGATGCTCAGTTTAGCTACCATGTTTCATTTTAGCTTTCAAAAGATGCAAGGGGTTCTTGTAAAGGAATGAAAGATGTTTTGAAATCCAAAGGCACACAATGGTCTTACAAGAAAATAATTAGTATTTTAATTAATGTATTTTTAAAAATACAAGCTTCATTGCTTCACTCACAATGAAACTTTCTCATTTTAAATCAAAGCAGCAAAACAATCTAGGACAAGGTACCTTTATGCCAGTTGAGCTTAAGTTACTGACTGACTTTGTCTTCTGGTCAGTCACTTATCTCCTTCCTACCTCAGTCAGCCCAGATGGCATGAGCAGAAAGAATGTTTTTCTTCTCTGAATATGTGAAATGTAGAGTTAAACTACACCACATCTGGGAGACCAATTCCTAGGAATTCTATCCAAGAAATTGATGGGTAAACAAAAAAATAAATTTGAGTCACCATTGTAAAAAATTAGCCTTATGCAAAATTTTTCTCCCTAAAATCTATTTTAACAGTCTGTAACACAATTATCCAATGAAGTGCTTAACAGAATAAGGGCTAAGGATTTTACCCTCAAGATATAAATTCCCCGCAAAGTTGAGAGCTAAACAATTAAGAAATCACAAAAGTAAACTGTGCTTTAAATTCCAGTTTGTCAGAGATCACTTGGTCCTAATCCACCATCCTGCACATTCAACACACATTCGTTGTCAACTCAAGTGATGCAACGTATATAGAAGTGTTTGTTCTCATGAATGAAAGCCATGAGGGAACAGCAGGAGAAAAGATGTACAAAAGAGAATTTCACCTCCTTGTGATCTTCCACAACTGTCAGGATAGTGTCAATTGTGTGCAAGATGTCTGTGGCCATAGCTCCTTTGTCCTGGTCTTCATCTTGTTCGTCATTCTGAATTATTTTACCGAATATTTCAGCCTACGGAAAAAAAACCCAAACAACTTGACATTCTAGAGCAAACTCACATTTCTAATTTGTCATGCAAAAACAAGACAGATAATGCAACAGCAGCAATGCCTTATCTGTAAGAGCTGTCAGCGTTGAAAAATATGCTCCTTACTTTTGAAAGGGGAATATAGAAAATGGAAAACTCCTGTTTTTTCGAGAAGTCTGACTATGATAAGTCATTTGAAATGTTAAATAGTTAGAGCTTGGCTCACTAAAGCCAGTGACAAAATTCAGTACCTTTGAAAAACCTATAGGTTTTAAAGATGCTGCACACAGTAAAAAAAATTATTATTGTGAATATTATAGGTGGACCTATACAAAGATTACTTTACAGTATGCACTTTGAACAAAGTTCATTAAATGTTTACCAAACTAGGCTTGTGCTTCTGACTGGACTGTTACTTTACTACCGTCGCTTACCAGGTGTTGAGTCATGTCAACGGCGATGGTAGCTACTTCCTGACTGTACTCACAGATCATCTTCTGGATTACATTAGTAAGATCATCATTTTCTGTCTCTCTAACAACGTGTAAGAGCTCTTGCATAACTGGCCTTACATAAGGCTTCACATATTCTTTGGCTAAAAAAACAATTGAAAATAGGTGAAATCAATTATCCATAAACACAGTTATACAGTACCTCAAAACTACAAAGTGATTACCATTTAACAAAATGATTTTTTAAAGTTTAATTCACTAAAAAAACCCAAACAACCATCCAAAAAAACTACCCAAGGCACTTTTACAGTCCATAACTAGTAGACTAATAAAGGAAATAAATTGTACGTTTACAACATTCAATATTGAAATGCCACCTACACAAAAATCCACTGTTAAGGGGGAATGCATGCCCTTTTACATAGGCAGCATTCGGTCTCAAACATACACACTATTTCACCTCACTAGAGAAAACCAAGCAGGTGCTATTTACTTCATTAAAGAAAATACGTTGATTCTAACTTCTTTTGTTAGTTTTCTAGTTAGTTTTGTTAGAATTCTGGGATGCATACAGTAACTGATGAGCAAGTGAAACTCTCTAAGCATGATGAGATGTTTTGAAATCTACGTCTTTAAACGGTAGCAATGTTTAGATAAACCTGCACCAACCACCTCACCTCTACCAAAAGAAAAAAAAAATAAAACCAGTGTATACAACCGATGAATCACTGTAGCATACCTTGCTCTTGGTTGCTTATCAACATTTGAAGAGCTATGGCTGCTTCTACTTTGACAGGCATTTCCTTATCATCAATCAGGCTCTTCTTTGCCAACTCTACTGCATTCCTCAAGTTTAGCTCATTGTGAAATTTCAAAGCACTGAATGAATGAAGTACCCAACAGGACTGCATGACAAAAATAAAAGCAAGTTAGGGACTATCACAGTTTTCAGCATTTTTTTAACTGATTCACAACCAATGCTAACTACCTCTATTTTTGCATGTATTGCTTTTTTTTCCCCTTAGTTATGGCGTATTCATACAGTAACATGTAACACAGTTTTTGCACTCAAGCAGTTCTTTATTTTCCTTTTCCAAATTCCAATAAATTCAGTATGCACATAATTGGCATTCATAGTTTTGGTCCTTCTTGGGGAAAAAAATCAGAACGGAAATTAAAGAAAATTAACAGTTTGTTTATGACTGATATGGGCACTCGGGGATTTTCTTCAAGCTACACTCAAACTGACATCTACCCTGTGGAATTCTTCACAGCCATCGCACTGCTAGTTATTGAGATCTGCTAATAAAAAATGGTCACAAAAGGGCCACAACCACGGCTCAAACTCTCCAGTCTGCTCAAAGAGGTAAACAATATGACACAGACTTCCCATCAATTCATTTCACTGACAAATGATTCTTTAAATCAAAATTCTGAAAAATTACTGCACAGGGTGGTTATTTGAAATCTCACTACGTACCTGCTTTATTTCTTTCATTGACATTCAGAATGAAGTGAAACTGCAGAGGAAAGAATCATGGCAAATACTGAAACTGGCATAACTGGTGAACTTACTCTAGCTCTGAGGTATCCCAGGTTAGACATGAACAATGGAAAGACGTGATTCTGCAACGTCAGCTCCATTTGATCCTTGAAGATGCTCTTCTGTTGGTGTAAATAAAAATTAATTTTGGAGACCATTCATTTTACACACTTCCATTCTAGCCAGTAATCCATTTCAACTATCAACCATGGCAAATACAGTGATTTCCCTATGTAATAAAGGTATTCTCTCACAAAGAGATCTGGATCTCGTACCTTGAACTCAAACATCATAAGCATAGCAAGTTCAAAGCCAGATAAGTGAAGAACTGTACACATAACATTCAACTCTACATTACTTGTTACGATACTGTAAACTGGAATTTTTGTTTTCTTTAAGGCAGTTGATTCCAGCTGATTTTTCTTAAAAATTAATTAGGATCAGTAACTTTGTAGCTCCACTTTTTCTAGAAAGGAGTACATACATAGCTGAAGATAAATATAAGCTTAGTATTAAACAGATCTGAGTTTCAAATGCCCTACTGCTACTGTAAGCATCAAAACCAATTATTTTACACACCACAACAATAACTCACATGATTTATTGTGTCTATTAATGGACTAAGATAATTCCTTTGTGACAGAAACTTCCTTGGCTGGAGAAGGATATTTGATGAAAATTATCCTTCATTATTACAACTTGGCAAATTCCAAGATATTCACAGGAAGCCAGGACCACCAACACGGATACTTGGGACTTTCCTAGCACCTATAGCCTCAGGATACTAGGAAAGATGTGCTGGGGACCGTGTTACCATCTAAAGGAATGATTCCGTGGCTAAGACAGGAAGAGAGTGAAAGGGGACATTCAATGCAAAATGTCTCTTCGGTGATCACGCTTCTACTTCACTAATGCATGCATCATTTTTTTCCCACTGTGATTCCCAAAACTTCAGAGGCGCAGACAAAGAACCAAGCAGAGAAAAAAACAAGTAGGGAAAACAATTTTCCCTTGTGCATACAGGTCAGAGGTTTGGATGCATTAACCCGGAGGCGCTATGGAGAGCCAGGTGGCAAAGGCAGGGCCATTGTGTCTATGAGCTCCTTACAAACTGTATCTCAGCCAGCTCACCAGCCAAAAAGCACTTAGAAATCGAGCATTTTATGCAGAAATAGTTTATGGAATTTTTCAATCTGCCAAATCTCAAACAGAAGAAATTCAGAGTTGAGAGGAGCCTGCAGTGTTTGGGGACTATTACTCTTCTATGAAGTATATTATAACCTCATGTTTTAAGACTGAGAATCTCAGATAGGAGCAGTATCCTGGCATAAATCCTTTTTTTTTTCCCCTCAGGACAGAAATAAATGGGTTTAGAAGCCCACAGTCAATATGAAAGGCTCCTCACAAGACGAACAATGTCTTCCTCTTTCACTGCAATACTCCAGCACGAGGGAGGGCATTTACAATGCAATGTAATCTACAAAAATTCTTCAAAAGTTACTGACGTTTCAGGATTTCAGATCAGACCATGGATTGGTATGTTGGTAAAAACCAGATGTTAAACATTGGTAAGATGTGCCTTGTAACATGAAGACACATCCCGCACAGAGAGACAACTGGCATATAATAAAATAAATTACTTTAATAAGGAAGCCTCCAGCACAATGCTGCCATTCTCATACTGAAAATGATAACCTTTTGGCAGTTACTTTTGACATGGAGACAGGGCATACTTTGGATTCCACTGTCTACAAAAGCGTAAGGGAAACTAATCAAGATTACATTACAGAGCAACAGTGTGGATTAAATGTGTGTTCAAATTCCAAAAAATACTCAAAATTCTGAAGATACTGTCTATGAAGAATGGAGGAAGGATAGAAACTCTGTGCTCTCTCCTGTTCTTTTTGAAACTCCCAACTGGCTGATGAAATGAGAATTACAGCCACACACTGTAAGGAAAGAAAGCTGGAAAGCTGGACAAAACATTCCTGCAACACCTTAAAGTAAAGATTTTTCTGGAACCAAAAGCAGCCCACAATAGTACAGGCTGTTGGGGGAGTTTGCTAAAGAATTATAGGCAATGTTATTGATGGAATGCATGTTTGCTTTTTTAACACCCTTCCTTTTTACTAGTAAAGCAGAAGACCAAGGGGCCGTTCTGTAGCAAACAGAGATTTGGAGAATCTTGAGATGAAAAATCTGCATATAAAATGGGAATATAAAAACCAGGAAAGAATGTTAATATTTTTGAAGAAACAAACCCTCAGATTCTTATCGCACAGTTCAATTTCTCTACATTCCTTATAAATATGGCTAAGCAGTAGCCATACTTTATAAGCTAAGTGGTTTTTTATTGGAAATGACTGTTGATAATAAGAATTACAAACGTTTTTCACTTCTTTACCCACTTACCTTCAGTAAAATATCTGCTAGGGATCCTATAACATGCAATGCTCCATCTTTTTTCCTTGGATCAATATTTGGCTCTGTCAGAATCTCGTAGCAATATGCCATCATTTTTGGTAATACCTATGCAAGACAGAAAACACACAATATCCTTTTGTCAAATTATTTTAATAGCATTGTTTAAGTCAAAAAATTCACAAGACATTTTTAAGCAGAAATTTTATCTTGGCCAAAGCAACTGTGAGTTACTATGCATAGTATCTTTCCATCGTTAAAATATAGAGGGTTCCTTTTCCAACTTTTCAGCCAAACTTGTCAAAATTTAATTAATCTCCTTGAAATTTCACATTAGTAATAGTAAATAAGGAATTTTTATTGTCTTGAGGCAAATCAAAAAAGGTGACAAAAAGGCAAGAGGCTCAAACAGTAATAATCCCACCCATTTTTTTTTCCTTCTCTTCTGACTTGTCTCACACATATATAAATACATACATGTGTGGACATATATGTATGAACATATATATAGTCAAGAACAGCTTGGACTAAAACCTCATAAACTTATATTAATCTAATGACTTTGGAAAAAACTTCTGAAGCTGAATAGACTTAGAAAGGTTTCTTGGCAAAACCAGTTGTTTAATGTTATTTCCACACCTGTATGTGCTTTTCAGATATTACTACATTTTGACGGTCTCAGTACAAATTAGGAAAATAAGGAGGTGAGTGGGCAAGGACTGTTTTTACAATAAAGAAGTAGAAAGGTCACAGGCTATTCCACCCAATGTAAAGACTATGCTCGTCTCTGAAAATCCATCTGGAAACAGAGCTCCATATTTACTGTATGTTAAAATGGTACCCACAAAAAAGTCTGTCGTTCTAGCAAACTGATAAATGCTTTCCAGGGCTCAGTCAGGTACTTTTTGCATAGATCAATGTTAAGCATAGAAAATTATACAGGAAAGTCATATCCTTATTTAAAGAGCAGCTGTATGAAATTGGTGTCATTCTTGCTAATTTCGTTGCTGTCAACAGGATTTTAAATAGCATGAGTGAAAATTAATAAGGATCAGGTTCACTTTTCCCCCTACTGGGAAAGCTCAGAACAGCCGTGAAAGAGGCTGTTTCTAAACTTGGGAAAATACTAGTACATCTATTACAACTCAGTTCGTATCCAGCAGGTTGATTTTAAAATGCAAGAGTAATCTACCTATTTATTTATTTATACATACACACATATTTTAATTCTCCCCAAATTGATAGCACTCAGCCAGGAACGCATTTGACTATGTACTAGCAATTAGATTTTTCAAGACTTGCTTCCTGTAGCATCTTCAAATTTAAGGGAAAATGACATTATTAAGGAAACTTTAAAAATCATTAGAAACCACTATTTCCATACCTCTTTTCTCTTCTTCGCAGCAGTATAAAGGAGATTCTGTGCTGCTGTTGTAGTGCATGCATAATCCTCAAATACATCTAACAAATTAAAAAAAAAAAGGCAAAAAAAATATTCCTTTTCTGAATGACGTAATAATAAAAAAACTTTTATAAACCATCTTGTTTGTGGGATATCACAAAATCAGGAATCAGGGTGAACAGGTAACTTCAAAACTATTGACACAGTTGTCTTCACTTTGTGGTTAAAGAGTCAGACCCAAGCTTATGTCACATAGCTTATGAAAGCATTTACTTCTTGCCTTCCAAAATTTACTGACCACTCATCATTCCCTTTATTAGGAATGCGTTATTTATTCATTAATTCTTTTGAGACCATATATTTAAGAGACGAAAAATCCTGTCTTTTTTTTCTTTTAATTAAAACCACTATAGGAAGAACAATAATACATTCCAGTACCATCTGTATACCACATGTACAGAATTTTGGCTTGATTTTATTAAAACCTCATGGGAAATTTTTTGTATGCAAAAACTACTTGGACCTGGGGTAGTTTTAAATCTGCTGAAAGCCGAAGCTTTTCAGCTTCATTCATTAAATGTAAGCCTCCTTTAATCATAATGAAAATATAATTTATAACTTCAGAAAAAATATCTGTGCTGCCAAACATGTTCTAACCCAAACATCTCTACACAAATTGAATTAAATAAAAAGATCTAAACAGGTAATCTTAAAATGTGGTTAAAATTACACACTAACTTTTCCTGAGAACTTGAAGATAAAATAAGATTAAGAAATACTATCAGACTAGTGGAACTCTTGTGCCAAACCCAAATGTACCTCACTAAACTTCAATTTAATGTACTTTCATGCTGAATCTGGTTTTTTTTTTCACCTTCCACAATACAATTTAAATCTGTATCTAGCTATCTCAGCTACACATAAAAATAGCATTCACTCTTTACACAGAAAGAACTGAATTCATATACCAAAAATCAGCAGCCTCGGTGATCAACACTATATCGTGATTAATTTTTTGCATAACAACTCTCCAAGTTTTTTTGACTATTCTATGAACATCTAAATTCTGTTTTCACATGCTAATCCCAAATCAACTAATGAAAAATTGCCAAATATCCCTGTGGTGCCCCGTCTTACGGAGTTTTCCAGCTAAATTTGCTATATTCTTTAAGTACTCTTCTCTTTTTCAATGACATGACTCTTTTAATAAAAGAAGTTATTCATAATACGGTTCTATGTGATATTTCCAAGACTTTGCACTGTGTCTTCTGAAAGAATACATATATCTAAATATCTCATGATTCAGTAATAATAATTGGCAAAAAAATGCTGAAGACATTAACAATTTTCAATAGGGAAAGAGCAAGTCAGGCCTCTTCTGGTCAAAGTGAGAGCTGCAAGAACTTGCAGCCAGCTGGCACACCTGCAATTCAGGATTCTGAAACTGGTATTAAAAAGTGATCCAAGCCAGTCTATTTGGGCTGCACTGGGCACATGCGAAGTAGAAAAAAAAATGTTAAGAGAATCATTTAGGTTAAAGCTACCAGCCAAATGGCCAAAACTCACTTGATCTGCCTTCTTCTTTGAACTACAGATTGGTGAGATTTAAGAAACAAATTTTCTTCTTCCTATGGTTCAGGACACTGGTGAAGACAGAGACATTACAGTGGCCATGCTGTTAATTGAGACTATAGTGTACAGTTATGATGAAAGCAGAAAATACATGCTAAACACAAAGATTTACCAAATTTCATGCGGATATATTCATATGGATCCTCTTGCCAGAGCTCTTCATCCTCATCTTTGTAGCACATTAGAGGGAATATCACTTCTTCTGTTATACTCTAATATTAGAGAAGTCAAATACATTTAAGTACACATAAAATCAAATTCCAGTGCAGCTTTCCTCCACTATGCACTCATTTACTAGACCTACTTTTCTGAAGAGTACAAATCTTTTAACCAGTGTTCTTTTATTTTGGCTAACAGAATATACTTCCCTTTTGCAACAGTCCCAGACAGCAGTAATTATTTAATCTAGCTTTATAATAATACAGTACCATGCGCAAAATATACTCCAAGACATAGCCTATAGAGAGCAGAACATCACATTCTGCAGAAGGATCTCACTAATGCAACACTTAACATGAGAATGCATTTCAGAGTCCTTCCTTTTAACACTCATGGGATTAACTAACTACAACAGGGAAGCTTATGATACGAAAAAATAAAAGCGGGAGCATCACTTTTCACTTGCTCTCAGTCCACTTATAAAACATGTCCTTAAAACAGAGTTCAGTTCCTTATAGTTCACGTTCTCTTTGTCTGCTATCTTTGCACAACAATTAATTATGAATTTCCAAATCTATAGACAATTCTGAACACTAGCAACTAATAAAAGCCAGAACATTATGACTTTCCAGCAGACTCCAAAAACAAGGATAAAGAACTTAAGGAACTGAATCTTTAATTGAGTTAAAAATATCTACAATAGAAGGTAGTTATAATACTGAAAAACACAACCACATTCCTGTAGAAATGCCGTTTTCTGCCCAGATCCATTGCTGCATGAAAGATTCATGAAACCTTCTTTAAGACTGCAAAACTGGTGGGGGTTTTTTGTTGGTTTTCTTTTTTTTAATCACTCTGATGACATGCAGTGTTTATGCCTAGGTTTTATGCACTGACCTTCATGTGTGGCTTCATTTGCTTCCATGTTACAGAGTGAATAACCCCTTGGTTCAGATAATTCAACGTTAGCTGAAGAACACGTGGTGCAACATAGTCTTTTTGCCTGTATTGGTCTAAGATTCTTAAGAGAACCTAAAGAAATGACAAATTGATATTTTTAAATGAAGAAATGAAAATTCTCCCTTGTGCACAGGCATGCAGTGCACCTCTTCAGTGAACGTACATGGACAGTTTAATTAGTTTTACAGCAGAGGTTCTAGTGTTAGTAATCACTGTAATGCCTTTGATCCAGAAATCCAAAATGATTTAAACATTAAGGAGGTAATCCTGCAAGCATTTATGTACATGTTTACCTTTACTACTAGCCCCACCATGTGATCATTTGTGATTGTAAACCGAAGATATACTTCAGCATTTTCAGGCTGACAGTTTACACAGGCCTCAGCAAAATTTGGAATAGATAAGGAAAAGGCACAGTGAGATTTTCAAACTGGTTGGTTTCTAAATCTGTTAGTGGTGTCTGTGCTCATGTTTTAAGGACAGGCCCCTAAAGAAGACAAATTACTTTGGAAGAACAGTGATAAGAATAGAAATACTAAACTAGAAAAGAAAAATAGGTTAGCACCTACATCTGTGAATCAGAAAAGATGCAAAACCCTTAACTTCAATTACCTGTTGTAACCATCAGATAGCATCACCTAGCATGCTATCACAAACTCTATCACACAATGCCTCCTTAATATAACAGCTTGCTTTACTAAGAAAAAGCTACAGCACAAAGCACTAAGAGCAGATGAACTATTAAGTGTTGACAAGTGTAAAGAACTGGCACGTACACGGATAAAAATAAAAATCAAGTGCAATGCGTAACAAAATATTGAGTCATGTATTTACAGAAGGACAATTGTGCTTCATAATTCTTCACAACCCTGTACTAAATCTTACTTTGAACATAACTCCTCCCTTAGGAGTACTAAGTCTGATCTTAAGTCTTTTATATGATGCGCTCCTTGGGCAAGAACTGTCTGTATCTTATACAGGCTCTAGCACGATGTCAGCAGCTAACAACTGATGAATAAGTAATGAAGGCTTAGTAACATAATGTTCACACTAGGACTCTTACTAACTCTGCAAGGAAATGTGACAAATCAGCATTTAAGAGCCAGAAATGGAAGAAATGCACAGACTGTCCAGTTCATTTATCTTGAAAGCTAAACTTCTCCCTCTGCTACATAGCCTGATCTCTTAACCGGCAAACTTCAAGTATTTCAAATGACAGCTGCCCATGGGAGTCTATTTTTCCCACTCAGGAGCTAAACATTGCAAGGAGTTTAGAACAGATACTTGACTGTTTCCCTTTTCATTTAATGCTTACAGCCTTACCATAATCATTCCTCTCTTTAGTTCTTAACGTTTACATAGTTACACTGAATTAATATGCTGATGGATAAACTATCCCGTTGTCAATCTGGATGGAGAAAAGTGATTTTGTTTTGCAGACAATCCTGACATTTTGAAATCTAGTTTAAATTGGACTTGAAGCGACAACAACAGCGTGGTACCCTGCATCAAAGACACCAGAAATTTAAACTCTAAGAAGCCCGCAGATGCCACGTCAGTGATAATTCATCTGACAGCGTGCTGAGGAGCCACATATTCTGGAAACACACATTTTCTGAACACTTGCCACTTGAAAAACAGCATTCCCAGGTGTTTTTCAAGGTTTAAAGACCAAAGGGAATCAAGAGCCCAGAATCACGAGCAGGAGAGCGTACTGCATTCTCCTGGCTTCTTAGGAACCTGTTTGGAATATGTAACCCAAAAGCCTGGATGCCCAAGAGATTTAGCTAAGCCAAAAGCCTGGGAACTATGCTCTTAGCCATCTAGTATATGGCAGGCTGAATGAGAAACAGAAGGGGCTCTGCCAAAAACATCTGAGCTTGGGAGCCAGCACTCTCAGTGCTTTCAGGCACCCAATTGCTATAGCTGTTCCACCAAACCAGGGAGGTGCAGGAAACGTGGAAGCCCACATTCCCAGAGGCCCACAGCTGAGCTGGCCGAAAACCACAGAAAACTCATAGGAACTGCCTCTCTTCCATGCAACTTTGTAAGAACTGAACTGTTTCCACGGCACCATGTTAATCACAAATAATTAGCATTCCCCAACAAAAATAATTTCCTTGCAAACTGTGAATTTATGCTATATTTTCATAAAATATGCTTTCCAGGTATAAAACAACTTCTATCACTGTTCTTCAGACACCTTCTAATCTGCCTGTATCTTCCTGAAATAAACCAGTATCATTGGATTACTGTGCCTAAATTTTTTGCAGCAAAAGCACTTACTAAAGACTGGCCTGAAAATACACCCTTCTATGACATGAAGCCTCTGCATCAATCGTTTTTTCTCTCAGCTATACATGATGATAATACCATTTTATTTATTTATACCGAAACTCGCCTTTTCTGAGAATTTTCCTGCAGGTTTTTTTTTGAATTGCTGAAAATTTGTGTTATTATACCTCAGTTGTATGGCACCAAGTTCTGAAGAACTTCTCGATCACTAAGAGGAAAAGCTTTCTGAATCTGTTCTTTTTCATTCAATGAATGAACTTCAATATGAGCACACTATTGAAAACAATACATTTGTTCAGCCAGAATGATCGAGTTCAGAAATATATGAACTGTACTTACCTCTTGTATGCCCACAGCGTAGGTTTTTAAAAAAAACTCCGAGAACTGAAAGTATTCTTTAGTTACATTTCCAGGACTTCCATACCTTTAAAAAGAAGAGGACACAGATACTTACACTGTGAGAAGTCTACTGTGTCAAGAAAACACAAAGGACCCTGACTAGTCTCCCATTCCCAAAGGAATCCTTTCCCACAGGTTCCTTCTAAGTCATCAGTTCCCATATAATGCCCCACTTGCTTTTCTTTTCTTAGATTCTCATAAGGTATAATACTACAGAGAAGTAAATATAGCCCCCTTTTTCTTACAAGCTCTGTTACTTCCATGTTTATGGGTTTCTTTTCAAATCTTCCCCTGCCTTTAATATTCAAGAATATAGGCACTTGTAGCTGAATATAGTATTCAAAAAAAAAAAAAAGAAAGTACTTTTCCTGCAGGGCTAGTTTCTTGCCCTCTTAGAGAGTCAAAACCATTTCACTAAGAGCTCGGACCAGTTGCTGTGCCAGTGCAAAGCAGCAGGACTACCTCTCAGTGACCACGAGCTGTTAAATCAAGTAAACTGCCTTGTCTAATTGCACCTCAAGTAATGTTACAGAGTTGTAACCCAAATTTAGTTTTTAATCAGTTTGTTAGTTTCTCACCGTTTAAAAAGACGAGCTACGATATGCAATGCCCACTTCTTGCATTTCCACCACACCAGCTCCGGCCTATCATCTTCATCGATTTGCAAAGTCTCCTATAAATAAATACATTTATTTTAAATTAGCTGTGTGTACTGCTGAGAGAAATGCTGCTTTAAACCTTCCTTGCTGAGTAAACTACTGCAAATCCACAGCATCAACTAAAGCTTTGGTTCTGTTAGCAGTTATATAACATTAAGGAACTTTCAAATATCTTAATTAGCCAATATAACTGCATATGCGCGATACTTGTACAATGATGTACTTAAATTTTCAAAATTACGCATATTTAAAAAACAGAAACTCTCACTTGTACTTCAATACTACACCATGGCGTTCAACTCTGGCTCAGAAATTAAGCATGATACCAACTCCTCCAAATACATAGACCCTAACCATATAACCCTAACCATATATTCATGCAAAAACTATTAAAACAATGTTAAGATTGTGGAATACATTTCTAAAAAACTTAGGAAATGCCAGTTGTATACGCACACACAAGTAAGAATTTAATTCCCGATTTCATTTTGTTTAAAAAATATGAAGGACAAATGAAAGAAAAACAGCAACGGAGACAAATGATGGGTTTGTGATGAGCTTTTCATTCTTGTTGAGAGAAACTGGCTAAAATTTGGAAACTTCCAACATATCCCAGATTGGAGCTTACATGGTATCACTACCTCATACAATGAAATTTTGACAGCTTACATGATCTTCCTACGTTTCTGTCAGAAACACCACTTATTCCAAGGATAAGAATGTTAAATAGATGACATCTTAAAAAAAAAAAAAGAACACTTAGAAAACCTCCACCCTGACTGTTCCCCAAATGCCAAAACACAAGTATCAGAGATCTTTACAAAACTAAAACTTACCGGAGGTACGTTTCTATCAATGATAGTACGGAAGAACTCCATCCACTGAGTCATAGTTTGGTTATTCAGCAACTGGAGCGGCAACACATACTGAAATAAAAACGCAGTCATGAAATACTAATTTTCTCCGAGAAAGTTAGAAGATGTATCTACAGTAGTTACATTCTGAGGAAGATGAGGTTTTAAGTAAAATTAAAACTAATTAGGTTAGATATCAATACTGCTCTAATTGCAGCCTTCTTGGCACAATTTAGAGAGGAATTTCTGAGCAGACACTATTTGAGGAAAGTTCCTTGGTCTGAAAACTTGCTAATTCTTTTCAATTTTCCTCTTCTTCACAATAGCCTAGATGACTTTTAGGGACCATGGCAGTAGCTATACTACAGGGCTTGGGTAAATCAATAGCATTTTAGTAAGTGAAATGTACTCCTAATTACTACCTAGTTACTATATAGTAATCTACAAAATCCAAAGCAAAGTGACAATATTCAAGCAAGCTATTGAAAAGTAAAACAGGATCTCACGATCTTTTTAATCCTCTCCACATTTGTTAACAAACTACTTTAGGTTTTCAACCCCCAGTAAGAATTTTCAGGCTGCCCCTCTTGTCGGATCTTGGTTTGTTTCTCATTCTCTAAAAGTATGTCCTCACCAAAGTCATCCATGCAAAAGCCAAACTCATCTTTGTAAAATGTATGTGCCTCGATAAATAATTTCTGCCACATCCTCGGATGATAAAGAGAAATGCCACCTGCTGACGTGCACTATTTGACAATTATACTACAATATGCACTACTGACACTTTTAGAGGCCAACCAGAACAGCCTAGATACCCATACAGTTTATATCAGGCTATGTGTGACTTCATAAAAATAGCAAAGTTTCTCCAGTGAGCTTAGAGGGAGGATGTGCAGAAGTACCTAGGTTCATCAAAAATTTAATCAGGGGGATAGGGGGATCATGTAACCAGTTTTTAAGTAGGAAAATCTACAAAGATCGTATTTTTATAAAAGCTGTTCATTGTATATAACTTTTCCCATCCAAACTGGTGTTCTTATTCAATCACACCTATGGGTGTACTGAAGAGGGTCATTTTGCCCAGCAAACTAAAGGTTTCGTTTTTCCTCTATACAGATGCCAACCTGAACAAAAGCATAGAAGATTTTTAAGATTTGTTTCTGAAGCAGTACAGAGTAATGGGAGTTATCAGGCAGAAGCTGGATCATCTGCTGCTGAATCCGAGGCAAAAATACTTGCATTGCTGCTATGAGAGGACCTTGCTCCTCTGCTTTTCTGCATCTGCAAAGGAAACAAAAATGTTGGTCCAGGATCTACACACTGGAGATTCTTATGCCTGTTCCTCACCAGCAATTTAATTTCTGTACCCCCACAAAAAAATTTAATTAATATCCAGCACTCACGCATTCACTCTCCCCTCCTCTAACCCCCATCTCAACAATTTGTACAAATTCTCTAACTGTGAAAACCAACAAATATGGTGTTTTTTTCTTTACTACTGAACTGTCAGCTCAGAAGAGCAGGGACTTGAATTTCTCTGATATTCATTCCAATGCCAAACCCAAGTTGGGTGCTAAACAAATAGGCATGAACAGCAATTGAAAAGAAAAGACAATTTCTTTGTTTTGAAAATATTTTCTCTTTCTCCATTTACACTTCTTTTGTACAGTTTATACATATGTTTCTAATAACAGATAATTTAAAAAAACTATCAAGACGATGGTACAGGTAACAATATGCAATAGGAGCACATGACAACGAAAGTACTGTGTTCATGACATAGAAGTAGAAAATAATTTGCATTCATATATCCAGCATTTGGGGAATCTTCAAACAAAAGAAGTTATAAACATTTAAGAAATTTTTCACAGATGGGTAAATCTGATCAAAAGTACAAAGCTTCAAGAAAAAAGTCAGCAAATTAATACAGATAATTGCTGGCATCTCTGCTTTCAATTCACTGAAGGTAGAAAGATGATGAAGTTTTCATTTATTTGCAGGAAAGGAAGCACACAACAATTCTAATTCACATTTTCTGTCTGAAGTCCTTGTAGCGCTGCCAGAGCTCTTAAGAATGTCATTCTCAGTAATAAGCTGAGACTAAAAGTACTGATTCCTCATCTACTGATGAACGTCAACTTACTCGTAATTCTTCACCAGCTCATACAGGCAGAGGAGGCTCCCAAGCCAGCTCCCGCTGTTCTGGGACTGCAGGTAGTAGCCTATCTTGTCTACCACGGCGGTCCAATGGCCAGGAAAGTCATATGTAATGATAGCATGGAGGCATCTTGCCAGCTGGGCTCTAGGGCAAGGGGGAAAAATAAATACATTATAAGTAAATAAGATCACGGTATAGCGTTTAATATCAAAGGATAGATCCCAAATCTTGGTTTATTGGCCACAATATACATATTACCTAAGTATCATTTTTGACAGCACTGAAAAAGTTCTGGGAAGTGACAGAGGACAAGCAAGAAAAAAAAGTCCTAGGGGATTTAACTTTAAGGAAGAAACTAATTTCAGAACATTTTAGCTACTTTTCTCCCTTCCTCTTCCCCCTCCACACTCATCAGGCAATATTTGAAAAAAATTAATTGCTCATGAAACCAGCTAGCTTTGTACTTTGAAAATGAACGGTTGTACTTCTACATGCTTATGAGGCTGAAAGCAACAGCAAAAGCACAAATTTGTACATTTTTATTAAATAATATTGGCCTGTGTTATGATTCAGGTCAGAGGCTCCTCATGAAATTAGTTTTCCTGGCATCTTCTAGAACTCCACTTCTTAACCTCTGAAGCATATGGCTGGGCCAATTAGGTAAAAACATCTTACCATTCCTCTCCCTCCAGACGCTTTTAGATGCCACTCACAATGGTGAGGTAAGACAAGTTTGTTAATTGACTAAAGTAAGGTGTGACTAAAAAAGCTGAGCAGCACTGAACTAGAAGCTGTAAAGAAATACTCTTGGCTCTGCTAAGGAATAAAAAAAAAAAAANAAAAAAAAAAAAAAAAAAAAAAAAAAAAAGCTGCAGAAAATATTGGTTCTTCTATATTTAGTTTTCCGTAGGTATACTCCTGCAGTCCACTACATAAGGAGCCACTATTACAAAGCAGTTGAATAAGTGGCCGTCCACCTACTAAGCCTTTTAGCTTTGTACAAACTTACCTTGCACCTCAAGCCTTTGGAGTTTGTGCTCATTGCTGATTTGGTTCCTCCTCTCCTCTTATTCTCACAAGTAAACAGTGAAAAATATCTGTATTACAGCATCAGACTAGTTCCAGTAAAGTTTCTTTGACTTTTTTAACCTTTGAGAAATCTACAAGTTTAGCCAGTATTTAGAAACCCTCCACTTTATTCCAGGTGATGGTCCCAGGATTTTCAACAATCCTTTTAGATGTAGATTGTCATTGTAACATATCAGGGCATTATGAATTTCAGGTTATGAAATGATGACTGAAGTAGTTTGCAAAAAAAAAAAAAATCCTCAAATTTCCATGATTTTGTGTTACTTTGCATAAATGTAGCCTTGGTATTTATGACATCATGGCGGGGAAACTACGTGCCTTTATTACAATATCACAGAAACAACACAAGCTTCCGAACCTTGTAGCACAACCTTGGCAAGGAGCAACCATCTCTTTCAGTGGGGATTCTAGACATCTGCGCCACAGCACGTTAGAAAAGCTGAACTGGAAATGATGTTTTAGTTCATTTTCCTGTCTCAGTGCAGGATCTAAGCAGTCCTGGCAGGTGTTTGTCTAATCTATTCGTAAAGGCCTCCAGTGACAGCAATGCTATAGCAGCCTAATGCATTCTGGTGTTTCTTTTTTTCTTTTTAAAGTGTTTTCTCTAATCCTAATTTCAATCTATAGTCTGACAAAAAAAAAAAAAAGACATCTTTGGGCACCTAGCTGGTGGAGAGGAGGAGGAGAGAAGAAGATTTTATTCTGTTTTTCAAAGATGAATATCAACACACTACAGCCTAATCCCATCCTACCAGCTTCACTTTAATTAAGTGGTGAACAATCATAGACTGTAGCATGTTTGTGAATCTTAACTATTCTTCCAGCAAAAAGAGAACAGCATTTTTTCATTCTTTTAACATCTTAAAACCAAGAATGCTAACACACATTTAAATACTAGCATTACATATAAAAATTGCAAAAGTAATTGAGAAAAGGGCTACTAGGCAAAAAAAAAAAAAAAAAAAAGCATAAAAAATCTTGGGCAGTATTTCTCTGAAGGGGTAATTCTGCACCCTATACTATCTGCTCTGAATCAGCCAAATAGACAGGCTGTTACTACAGCAAGTGTTAGAAGACACTTTAACCTACACCATAAGAGAACAAATCACATCACAAAGCTCTTAGCCAGGTTAATACCTTTCTGAAAAACAAGTGCAAATAAATACGGTAAAACTGATTATCGTTACATTTTCAAAAGAAGTACTTGATTCATCTCCCAAGAAACTGAGATTCTCACATAAACTACATACAGACTACCAGTTCTGAAAACTTGAGCTATGGAAATAATCTCTATGCAACATGAGGTACCTCAATAAGTCAGGAGAACGAATTATTCCTTCTACAATGTTATCACGAATCTGCTGACGGTCATTTTCATGAATGTTGAATGGAAATACTACTTCTCCAGGACGTGGTTCACGGTCCGCCCAGTACCATCCCACCATGTTCTTCAGGTAAATGGCAGCTAAGTATAAAGATGGGGGAAATAACAATTTCATTTTAACAAATCTCCACATTACTCTGTGCTCAACATGAAATACAGCTGAAAGCAGAACAAAGAGCTAAAAAGATGACTGAAAACCACTGTATGAGTTCTTGACAATTATAGGCAGCAAGCACAGCTGAGTCAGAAAACCATTTTCTTTATGATTGTGCACAAGATCAGGCTCAAGTGCCTGGGCCTAAACAGGACAGGGTAGTATTTCAGTCAGCTTTGATCAGGGTACATTCTTTATTACAGCAATCTTCCATACGGACATAGTATTCCATTGTTCTAAAAATGCAAACAAAAATCTACTTATCTGCATTTTTACTCATCCCTAAAACAACTACTCAAGCTCAGTAAGTGACTTTTTGGAAGGCTTGTGTAAACAAATCATTGCGCATGCAGATGGGACACTCTGCTTGGGGAAATGCCCAGTACGAAACTGGCACGTGGCCTACCTTCTATTCAGACACAAATGTTTGTTGTAAATTCCCTCAGCTTTATCTCACCATTAGGATTTCACATAATCCCTCAGAGTTGTCCCCTTCTGTCTCACATGAAAAAACCCATGAAAACTGCAGTTAAGCTTCAACTGAAAATAAAGCAGCACTTATGTCGCAGTACTAAAATACCTATAGGCATTCCTTAGGAAACACAGGAAATATGGTGTAAGACGTTCTTAATAAACTCTTATCCCTGTACTATTTTGGTTGATCACTAGCTAGTGGTTTAAAGTGTAAATAAGATATCCCTGGGTAGAATAATTCTTGGTGATGACAAATTACAAAGTATGAGAACATGTAGTTTGTATAAGATTTCACAGGAGCAAGAGCAAAAACAGTTCTTTGTTTATGACGTGCCAGAATATTCAGACAAGAAACAAGTCCAGAAAGACCAGCCCAAGACTTTAATTTACTTTGTCCATAGACTTGTTGTTATACAAATTCTTGGCTTTTAAAAAATTCCCAGAGAAACCTGTTGACTTACAAATGTAATTTAAAGGTGCTTTTCTATTTTATACCCCTACTCTGCAGAAAATAAAAAACTTAAACAAAAATTCAAAAAATTATATTCTACATACTTTGGGATTTTTTTCCCTGAACAACATTGAAATGAGAGATTGATTTATAAAAATAACCTTATGCAGTCCAGATTAAGCCTTAAACTTTGCTACAGAATGGTTTAACAATGCCATTCAAAGTTGGATTATCTCTGAAAAAATACATGCCAGCGTGACAAACAGCATATGTCAGCATGCCCCAAAGCACTCAGGGCATTAACAGGATCTGAACAAAAAAACCAACAGTGCTTCTATGGGAAATGCTGTTCCATAGGATAAAAACAGAGCTGCGAACAAAACAGTAGTGTCATGTTTTAACCCCAGCCAACAACTAGGACCATGTAGCCGATTGGAACTGCTGGGGAGGGTACAGCGAAGGGCTACAGAGATGATTAGGGGGCTGGAGCACCTTTCTTATGAGGAAAGGCTGAGGGAGTTGGGTCTTTTTAGTCTGGAGAAGAGAAGGCTGAGGGGGGACCTCATCAATGTTTACAAATACTTAAAGGGAGGGTGCCAGGAGGAGGGGACCAGTCTTTTTCCAGTGGTGCCCAGTGATAGGACAAGAGGTAACAGGCACAAACTTGAATATAGGAAGTTCCATCTGAACACGAGGAGGAACTTCCTTACTTTGAGGGTGGCAGAGCACTGGAACAGGCTGCCCAGAGAGGTGGTGGAGTCTCCGACTCTGGAGACATTTAAAACCCACCTGGACACCACCCTGTGCAACCTGCTGTAGGTGGACCTGCTCTGGCAGGGCGGTTGGACCAGATGATCTCCAGAGGGTCCCTTCCAACCCCCGTGATTCTGTGATTCTATGATTGCTTACTACCTGCTCTCCCCTCAGTAGGGTATAGAGAAGAGGAAGAAAAGGAGGCAAAAGGGAAAAACCTCATGGGTTGCAACAGACAGTTTAACAGAACAGTAACAGATCATAACAATAATAATGGTAAAACAACATACAAAATAAAGTGATACAACACAAGTCGCTCTCACCACCCGATGATCGTTGCCCAGCCCATAGCGAGCAGTGATCACAGGTTCCTGGCCCCCGGCCAACCCCCATTTATACACCAAGCACAATGTCTATGGTATGGAATATTCCTTTAGCCAGCTTGTCCTGTCTATGCTCCTTCTCAGCTTCTATGGAAAGCTGAAAAAGCCTTTGATTAATGTAAACATTACTTAGCAACAACTAAAACAATATGTGTTACTGACATTCTTCTCAAACTAAACCCAAAACACAGCAGCTACTAGAAAGAAAATTAACTATCCCAACTGAAAGCAGGACAAGTATTCATCAGTTTCCTAAAAAAGCTGAATATTTTCTGTATCTCTCAAAAATCTTGTATAGGAGTAGTTAAAACAGAATGTAAGGATTCAGAACCTGATTTTACACAAATGTATACACTAAAGTCAACTACAACACCATACCTGAACTCACACACACAGCTGGGCAACCTTTCTAGACATGCTCAGACTGTAAATTTGTAACTTATCAGTGATGTGACCTTCCTTCATATCCACCTTTGTGAGTGGACACCATGGATACTGACTAAGCATAGGTGGCTACCCTTGACCTAGAGAACTATGGAGGGTTTTTTCCATTTTTCCAAAACTTTCATTTTTCCAGGAAAAGGGATTAAAATAGAGAAACCTGTATTCAAATGAGATCCACTTTTTTAAAAATTCCCACTTGTCTTGGCCTCACTACTTCTTCACCACCAGGAGAAAGAAAGAATATCTAAGGCTCCCTGGGTAGTCAGTTTTGAAGAGAAATCATTCTCTTTTCATATCAGTATCATAGCAATCCAGTAGGGATCACTACAAACACAGAGAAGCCAAAGACGGACTCTACCCTATATATGTGGTTTTATCTGATCCTCATACAGGAAAGAAATGGCAAAGACACAACCTTTTCCACATTCAGAACAAACGTGAACTTATTTAGATTGCAACAGCTCAATACTCTGTTGAAGTAACTAACAGACTGACTTTCTACTGAAAGAAAATTAAACGAATTTATCTCACCTGCTTGACGCACTGGAAATTCAACTTCATCTGACACTATGATTTGCAGTAGAGTTGGAGCAAAATTGATGATCTTATAGGACTGAAATACATACAAAAAACAGTTAGCAAATCACTATGTTTAAAGACAACTGTATTACCAAAAGCTGAATAAGAAATACAAAATAAGGATTTTGCAGTGTTCTTTGACTCTCCTCACGAAGTACAGAAGGTTTTAGCACCCAGATTTACCCAGATTTGCAGCAATCTAAATAATTACTTGTAAAAGCTGAGCATATAATGGCTCATGGGTGGAATAAGTAATGTGACACTGCTCTCTATGAGAGATTATTGGTAATGAATATTTAAATAATTCTGAGAATGCATAATGAGAACCACTACAGATCTGTCTGAATTATTTAACTTAGACTCATAAGTCAAATGGATATTAACATGCTTCATCAGTACATACATTACACATTTGCATAATAGACTGTAGTATAGAATCGTAGAATGGTTAGAGTTGGAAGGGACCTTAAAGATCATCTAGTTTGAACCCCCCTGCCATGGGCAGGGACACCTCCCACTAGACCAGGTTGCTCAAAGCCCCATCCAGCCTGGCCTTGAACACTTCCAGGGGTGGGGCCTCCACAGATTCCCTGGGCAACCTGTTCCAATGCCTCACCGCCCTCATGGTAAAGAATTTCTTCCTAAAATCTAATCTAAATCTACCCTCTTCCAGCTTAAAACCATTACTCCTCATCCTATCACTACACTCCCTGATAAACAATCCCTCCCCATCTTTCTTGTAGGCACCTGGACAGCTGCTATAAGGTCTGCCTGGAGCCTTCTCTTCTCCAGGCTGAACAATCCCAACTCTCTCAGCCTGTCTTCATAGGAGAGGTGCTACACCCCTCTTATCATCTTTGTGGCCCTCCCCGGGACTCACTCCAACAGCTCCATGTTCTTCTTCAGTTAGGAGCCCAAGCTGGACGCAGTACTCCAGATGGGGTCTCACCAGAGCAGAGCAGAGGGACAGAACCTCCCTCAACCTGCAGGCCACGCTTCTTTTGATGCAGCCCAGGATAAGGTTGGCCTTCTGGCCTGCAAGCACACATTGCTGGCTCATGTCGATCTTCTCATCCACCAACACTCCCAAGTCCTTCTCCTCTCCTCCTGCTCTCAATCCATTCTCCACCCAGCCTGTATTTGTGCTTGGGATTGCCCTGACCCACGTGCAGGACATTGCACTTGGGCTTGTTGAACCTCATGAGCTCCACACAGGCCCACTTCTCAAGCCTGTTAAGGTCCCTCTGGACCTATAATAGCAATACTGAATTTTGAAGAGATTAAGAAAACCATTTAAAATTATTTTCAAGTGTAAACAGCATCTGCATTAGCCATATATTACACAGCTGCCTTTTAGCAAACTAGATGTATAGTGCATCTTAACAGAAAAAAAAAAAAAAAAACTGGGGAAATGCAGCAGAATAACCATTTTTAATTAAAATTAAGCATAGACAGATAACATTTCAAAACCCACAGCCTTCCTGGGAACTTTTCAAACATTACATCAGCCATGCAGCTGAAGAATTTCAAAGAAAAAACAATGCTCACTGAACTTCTGAGCAAAGCACACGAGATTTAAAAGATGTGAAAATCTGATAGCATTATACTGCTGTCATTCAAGAGGGGTCCTCCAACGTGAAGAATCGCTGACTTAGAATGGTGCAGTTACTACTAAGCCTCGACAACATCAGTAGTTACTACTAGGTCAGATCTTTCATCACTTAGATCCATGTGCTTTATGTTCAAATAGAGATGTTTTTTGTGGCTAGATGGCAAAAGCTTTCTTTATTTCGAGTATTTCTTTCCAATTTGACTATGCCTGGCAGTTCTGTGGTTGTTCCCAGAGCTGTGCTTTAAGTACCAGTATACTACACCTTCCGTAAATTTTGCCTCATTCAAAAGCTGTGAAATAAGAGGTACGTTCTGCTCTCCAAGTAGCCAGTTCCTTGATCTAACATTTCCATAACGAGGTAAAGTTACATTGCTTTCATGATGCCTAAGTGTAACAGCTGCATCACATCATTTTACTCATTATAACGACAGTATAATTCTAACCTGCTCTGTGCTCAGAGGCTCATTTGATGTTTACAGAGTGATCCGAGATCTCAGATAAAAGCAGTAATGGCAAATCAAAAGCAATACTTTCCTGCAATTCCCTTCTCTATAAACTTTAATTATCCATATGAAATGCTCCAAATAAAGTAAAAGCTGTAAAAGACAGCACAGGAACTCCATTTATCTACGGACATGCTGAAATACCAGCTTTCAACGTCAAGTGGTTGAAGCGTATTAGATTCCAAAGATCGCCTTTTAATCAAGTATCCTGGAGTCCAAAGTTTGTCCTTCAGTCACTACTGGACAGAATCTGTACAACGTTGGTGGGTTCTGACAGGGGCTGCAATAGGGGGCAGCAGCCTCCAGCACTGAACACCCAACTCCCAGGGAGACAAGGAAAGCACAAGAAATCCCAGCAACACAGAAAACCAAGAATGTGCATGAACTCTAACCGTCCTTTTTCTTCTAAACAGTGCCAATACGCTGTTCTCAGACCCAATCTACGCACAGCTTTTACTACTATAAACACATTGACTGAAAACGCAACCTTTCTTGGGGTCATTTTGTTGTTGCCGTTTTCCTGTAGTAATCCCACCAATATCGCATTTAGGGTGGACACAGCAATTACAGCCTAAATTACTTCCCTTTCTCTGCACAAACAGCTTTTACTGAACCTACTTTAAAGTCACCGCTACTCCAGGAAGCTTTATTGGTACCACTTGTGCTGGCGTACAACCACTCTCCCTGAAGTTTTGCCAGGATATATACAAATACGGTTATTTGGCCTGCCCAGCAAATCCCCTCGGCAAGCGCCCAGAGTGACAAAAGACACATTACGCAGAAAGTACGCACAGTGTCTTAGAAGGGGCCCCGTCCCTACCAGCACACTGCTATGAGGGTTTCTTTACACTTTACGTACCGACACCCCTAAAAAGATTGCAGGAACGCAGTACCAAGCTCCCACCAAATCCTTCTACTCTGTACTACTGTCATTACCGTAATTCGCATTTTTACACAGCTTCATTTTCTACTCATTATCAGAAACACGAATGCTGTAGAGATCAAAAGAGATTGTGTGCCCCTTTTATAAAAAAGACACACGATTCTGTTGTATTTGTGAAGCTCAAATACCATCCTGCTCGCTTGTGCAGCAACAAACCCGCTCGGGAAAATGACACACTGCTTGCAATTTTTGGAACAGAGGACTTTTTAAAAAGCTGCACGCAGCAACATTTTTCCTATACCAGCACATTCTCGTTGGTTTAGTTGTCATGCTAATTGTTATCTTGGGACGTATCCCTTCCGTGCCTTGCTCAGAAAACCATACAACAGGCACCCGGATACCAGTGAGTAAAGCTGTACGTATCACGCGAGCAGGTGTAGAGCAATTGTCAGGTGCGCACTGTGTAAATGGAAAGAGACAAGGAAGAGACCTCGGGGCTGGGTAACTTCAGCAGGACAGTTATTTGTATGGTTACAGCTGCACCTGAACTTTTACAGAGGGAGAGCAGGAATATCGTCAGTCCCACGGAAGGAACGGAAAGCTAGCTGCTGATTTTGAAGAGCCATGCCCAGGAGCCGCAGGGAGGCACCAGATGGCTGAAAAAGCCCTTCAGCGCAACTCCTGTAACACAGCACGCTGCTTTGTGCAGTTTGTGAATAATTACAAATTGCCTTGAATTCACATTGTTGTGATTTGGTAGAACTTTCTATGAAGATGCTGATCGACGGGGACACATGTTTATTTTGAAGGGGAAAGTAAAAGTTTTTGAAAAAAACTTTCACTGAGTACTTACACGGAACAATTATTTTAAAGCTGTGTAAAACATACTGACTGGTCTTGCATGAATCACAGATCAGAGCATTTACACTAAAAAAAAATAAAATCTCATTTAATTTTCATTGGGATTACGAGCATGGGATACAGCATGTGCAAGGCTAGCAGCAAAACTAGGAGAGGCATACAGCACCGGTAAGACACAGTTCAGTAAATTCACAGCAGTGACCAAGGAGATGCGTATGTCCCCACAGATCTTGTTCCACCTGTGTCCAGTGTCTCAGGATCTGTGCACTGCAGCTGTACGGCTTTCCGCACTCGGTCCTTTCACCTTTGGCCTAACATCCATTCTTCCCCGCCTCAGCATCACAGCTCCACTCTTCAAAACGCCAGAGAACATGTCATTTTTTTTTTTCCCATTTCCTCTTCCATTTGATTAGGCATAGAACAGATGACACCCAAGAAAGCCTCAGATGGGCCACTGAAAAACAGCAAGATGAGTATCAACACGTGTAAAGGACTACAATAAAAGGAGAGATAAGCAGGAAAAATACATAAAAATTTCCCCAAATGGACCCTACTGAAGCAAATACTTTTCACGTCTAACATTCAGATTTGGCTCCCAGGTTATCATGCATTATATACTACTAAACTCGTTTCAGTAAGCATTAGTCTTGCATCTTGTTTGCTGTCACCTTTAAAGCCTACAGCAAGCAACTGCTCCATAGTCACATTTGTCAGTAACCTCCTCACTGGCACTGTGGCAATCACACTGGCTGAGTGCAGAACGGCACTGGAAGGTGTTTTTTCCCCCTGCAGAACAACAATGGGACGATCTAGTACCATGTACGTGGAAAACCGGACCCTTCCCTCAGGTTCTGAAAGCAAAGCCACGACCATCCTTCTTTCTCCGCCTGCAATAAACATCTCTCTGTCTGCACCTCTGCACCCAAGCATGGCATGTAAAAACTGCTGAAAAACCAAGGCACTAAACCTTTGTTTGCAAAGACAAACACACAGAAGAAATTTGTACCTTGAATACACAAGCAATTACCTATTTACAAAGATTATTTTAAGACTTATGTACATCTGAGTTGAATGCCCAACTATCTGGTTTACTGAGCTCTATTTTCTGTTTGCTGTGCGCTGAAAGTGTTACTTAGAAATTCCATCAGTATTTGTCACGCTCAGGAATATTTTTGCAGTTGTTAATAGTATTTTCTCTCTTGTTTTTCACACTGTCAATCACAGACAGTTGTTAAAACAAACCAGAACTTCAAAAGACGCTTTCTTGTTTCCCTGTCTACACACAAAGGTGTTGTGTTTGGGGAGGGGAAAACACTCAGTGTTTTCATACAGAGTGAAAATAAGCTTGTGTAAGAACCTACCTGAGTGTCTTCCCTCTGTGGGTTCTGCTGCCAAATTCATCCAGTCTCAAACAAACTCTGCTTTCTACAGAACTTCTAATCATGCAAGTCAACTTCCTCATCAAATTGGTCTTCAATAAAAACACCTGATATTCCTTCCTCTGGGTAACAAGAGGTGCTCATGTCACTTCCAGAGTGGCCTCAGGATTCCTGCCTGCTACGGCAGCCGGCTTAACAAAGAGGTGAAAGATGTGAAAGGAAGCCCAACCTTATTCTGGACTCTTCTGCTTTTGGGCTATCTTCTCACACTTCTTTCTCTTCTTCCAGCACTGCTCCTCAACTCCCGTCAAAGCTAAATTTTGCACCTCCTTCTCAATATTTAAACAAAGATCTGTATTTCTGCAATTGTGTTCTTATTTTCCCCTTTGTAACAGGCCAAAGAAATGTACTACGGCAGATTGAGCCAATGAAGATTAACACATAAAAATTGCACGGTAATCCTATCTGAATTGGAATCAGAGATGAGTTTGTATGTTCACACAGCCAGGCAGTACATTCCACAACACTCCAAGAACCAGCACATGAAAGCGGTATTTAGCCACCAAAAAAAAAAAAAAAAAAAATTAAACCCAGCAAAAGTCCCTGTGAGACAGACCTAACAAGAGTAACAGCCCATAACAGGTATCAAGGAAAGGTGCATAGAAATTGATTATGTTTCTTGGTATGATAATTGACTGTTCTAAGAAGTACAATGTGACTGATAAACATGACCATAAAGTGCACACCAATTACCATGTGACAGAGCTGAATTAAAAAAAAGGAGGGGCGGAACAACAGACTAACAGGGAAATGACAGCAGTTACATGACAGAGGTTACTGATCTGGCAGGAAATTACTGCTCTAGTTTATCAAGAATCCCATTTCAGTCAAATCCTACACTTAAATTGGTGTTTGGGTCACAGACAGAAGTGAAGTTTGTTGATGACTCAGAAGCAGCACGCATCATCCAAGGAAAAAGATCAGAAAAATCCTACAAAGAACCGAATAATCTTTATAACTGTACCAACAAAAATGGAGTGGGGTCATACAGGGTCATGCACTCAAGCATAACAGGAATTTCTCCTAAAAGCTTGAGGTTTCTTAGTAAGGAACAACCATAGGATAAAAGGACCAAAGTATATTAAGTGATAAGAAATATGCAGATGTTGGACACGAAGAAGATAACTGTCGTTTTAGGATGTGTCAAATGAGGTATTAGTAGCATTGAGCATGAGACTTTCTGGAAGGCTGCAAACACAAATGACCAGATTACACAAGAAAGACATTCAAATGGAAACAAGTGTGGAGAAGGGCTTTGCTCTATTATTAGATTTCACAAATTCACTTCTATGATACAGCAAAGGAAATACAGCCTGTTAAGGCTAGGAAAATGGGCCGGTAGGGATCAGTCTTTGACAAATATGTCAGAGTGGGTACTGAGAAACCTATTCTAGCTAAGAAGTAAAATTGGCACAAATGGATATAAATGGACCATAAATTAATTTAGGCTAGAAAGCAACGCTTGTTTCTAGCTGCGGGAGGAAGAAAATTCACAAACAGCCTTCCAATAGATATAATAAGGAGAGAAAAAAAAGGAATCTTGACTCCATTTCTGAATGCAGTTAGATGATGATCCAGAAGGCAGACAGCGACTTCATTGATTTAGCTTTATTGTCACATCAGTGCAGGAACATACTGAAGAGGCATTTCCAAACATGCTGGGACTTTTTACAGGTAGGCAAGCTTTCATTCATTTCTACTCCATTCCTCACGCTCTACACTGTAAGCAAACTATGGAGTCAGGGCTATTATGACACAGTTCTAAAAGACTCTCTGTATTGGTATAAGCAATGAGGTGCCTACAGAGAGGTGCTGTATTAGGGGACTTGCAGGATTTATACTCTCTGGCAAGCTCCTGTCACTACCTGCATTCAAAATGGAAAGCAAATGTAGACTGCAGAGGGGCTAACACAAGAGAAGTTTTACCTGAATTAAGTACCCATTAGCGTGTATCAGGAGCAGCACCACTTTAACTAGTGCACAGAATAAACGTGACCCCTGTTCTGTTTGGCCAAGTGTTGTATTACCACTTCAAGTACTTATTGTTGGTGGTTTTCTGGTTGTTTGGTGGATTGGTTCCTTTGCTAGAACAAGATAAAAGCTAGGACAGCATCTGGATTCCAGTTCTTGCAGAAACACAGTTACATGTCAACACTATCATTAGATACACAGGAGTCTGACACGTTGCTTTGAAGTCTTGCTTCAAAAGCACTGAAAGGCTTCAAGATGTCAAAGGCCCACGTTAAGCAACGTTCCTCAGGAGCACTTTTGTTCCATTCATCCAAAGAGTCACATCAAACTACCTGCATCAGTACATTATATGAGATACATCATGCTTCACTTAGGAACAGGAAGCCTACACAATAATAGGTATGCCTTAATTTCAAGATTCATTCTTTATAATAATTAGAAAAGAGAAAACATGTCAGCTACTTTAAAGAAAAACCTGTACCTCAACCTGTGCTCAATAAATACGCTTGCAATCTTGAAACCAAAACCTGGGTCTTTCACGCAAATTGCATTATCCGTCACTTGAACTTAAAACATTTTACTGATGTCGGTCTTAAAATGCTTTTAAAGCTCTTCCTGAGCTTCACAGTATTTATTGGTGATGTTAAAATGACAGTGTTCGGAACAGGACTCGGGAATCCAGACAGCTGCCTCTTTGTTCTGAGCCTGCCAAACACACAGCAGTTTATTATTGTAGTTTTGATTCCTGTGCAACAGGCTGACGACAAATATTTACACTTTCCCTCTCAGTCCTTAATAGTGGGGACAAAAATAGGTGCTGATGAATTTTTAAAGTAACTACACCAAATAAAGAAAAAAATTTTTGCATTTTTATCTGACTATCTGCAAGAGCATTCTCAACATCCAGCACTGATTCCATTAATTTACTAAAGGAACTTGCCAACTGCTAAAACAAGGATTAGCCATAGCTAAGTCAGAAGGAGTTCTAAGTTGCCTAAATAGAAAATTAAGCCAGAACAGCAATCCTGAAGCGACAGTAACTCCCGACAGCCAATTCTCCATCGAAACAGACTTCGTCAAATGTCGACAAACACCATCAAAGAATCCAAGCCCTCCAATAGAACTGAACAAACATTCAATCGAATTACAGAGGTTAAAGCTTTGTCGATGCTGTGCAGAGGAGCTTTCTCTTTTTTTTTTTCCCCAAACGTCCAAATTGAGACTGCGGTCGCAGTTCGGATTCAGCGTGTACTGCCGCTACGTTAACTGGGGCATGCTGCAATAAACGCTACCCACAAAAAAAAATAAAAAATATCCCACGCAAAACTTTTCCCAAAGTTTCCCTTGGCGTAGCGCCGGACGGGACAAAAGCATTCCCGGGAGTCACGGCTCGCTGTCCTCCGTAGGAGCACGGCAGAGGCGGCTCGGAGGGGAGCGGGGCCCGAAGCCATGTCCCCCCCGCCGGACACCGAGCTCGGGCCGCGCCGAGGACGGCACCGCCGCGGTTCGCCCCGCCTCGCCCCACTCCCCGGGTCACCGCACTAAGGACGACACCAAGCGAGGGCGGCGACCCCGCCCGCCGGGCACCCCGGGGGCCGAGGAGGGGGAACACCGGCACGACGCTCCTCGCCCGCCCGCAGCGGGGCTCCGGGAGCCGGCCGGTCTGGCAGCGGCAGACCCCGCCCCGGGGGTCCCGGCAGCCGGCGCGGAGCGGAGCGGGGCGG
>VZSF01006179.1:42421-91083 GCA_013398295.1 Chionis minor | reverse complement strand
CGGCGCCGCCGCTGTTTATTCCCGCTCACCTGATCGAGCTCGTTCTCGGCGGCGATGCGCAGGTTGGGGTCGATGGTGCCCCTTAGGGCCTGGATGATCCTGTTGGGATCCATCTCCCCCTTCCCGCGCGCCGGCAGGCAGCGCTCCCCGGGGGGCAGGAGGAGGATGAGGAGCCGCCGCCGCTCTCGCCGCGGCCGCTACCCCCCGGGCCACAACCAGCGGCTGGCGTGCCCCACCCCCTCCGGTTCCTCTCCACAGCCATTCACCGGTTTGCGACAGCTGGGGACCGGGAAGCGGGCAAGCTGCTTTACGGCTGGCTTCGCGCAGAGGTCGGCGAGAGGCGGCCGCCATTTTGTTGTACGGATAACAGCCAGCCGGGAGGGCTGGCGGTGGGCGAGGCGGGGAAGCGGGGTGGTTTTCAGGCCGCGTCTCGGCGGGGGCGGCCATGTCGCGGTACGGAACGCGGGCTGCGGGGACCCCGGGGCGGGGAGGCCGCTGTCCTGACGGTGCCTGTGTGGCTGCCGGCTCCTTGGCGGCAGCCGCTGCATCCAGGGGCGCCTGCCCCGCTCTCCATCCGTGGAGGCACCAGCAGGAGACTCAGCTGGTGTCGCTGTCATGGCGGTGGCGGGGCCCGGGCAGAGGGGCCAGCGCGTCAGCTGCCACCGCTGCGGGCGTGTGGTGGCACCTCCCGCCATGGCGCCTTGGTGGCCTCTTCTGGTACCTCACAGTCGATGGCAGCGCTGGCCGTGGGACACCGGCCCCGCTGACGCCTGGTTGCCCGACCCGCGGGATGCTTCCAGACCCTCTGCGCCATCTGTCTTTGGAGCACGTACTTTCACTGCACTTAAAAAAATTCTTAGTTTTTCTTCTTAATAGTTTACTCCTTTTCCTAGTAGTTTTGCAGCTTCAGTACTGGGGCTTGATTGTTCACTATTTGCTACCACACAAGCAGTTTGGGAACATAGGAAGTTCCATCTGAACATCAGGAGGAACTTCTTTCCTTGGAGGGTGGCAGAGGAACAGGCTGCCCGAAGAGGTGGTGGAGTTTCCAACTCTGGAGACATTCAAAACCCACCCGGACACCACCCTGTGCAACCTGCTGTAGGTGGACCTGCTCTGGCAGGGGGGTTGGACCAGATGATCTCCAGAGGTCCCTTCCAACCCTGGTGATTCTGTGCTTGCGCAAGAATTAAAGCGAGGGCACCAAGATTGAATGGTGGCGAGGTCAATTTCATGGTGGAGGACCGTCAGTGTTCATGTGGTTATCCAGGTAAGACAGGCTCTCAACACGCAGGAAGAGAGAAATCAGCTGCCAGCGGCTTCCTGAAATGTGCGGTTGGGGCACACATCATGATTCCTATTATGCCTCTGATACTTACCGTTATGTAGATTAGCAGACCCTGAAAATGGCTTGCTTATCTTAATGGTATTTGCATGTAACGGTGGCTTGAAGGTGCTTAACCCTCAGGAATATACAAACACCACTGTTTGTCAGGAATATAAAAACACCACTTGCACAACTGCAAGCATCTGACCCACTATGATTCTCCACCTTTGTCCAATTTCTCTCCTTAAATCCTAGAACATGCAGGTACCTCAAAGGAAGATTGAAACATCCCGGCAGGTGTAAGATGACTATCAAAGGTGCAGTTCACAGACAACAGCATGCCAGAAAAACCTCATGTCTAATATGATCTTAGTGAGCTAAATCCTTTGGTTACTTCTGCAGGTGATGTTTTACATTACATTTACAAACCAGAGATGTGTTATTAACTGGTAGAAATAACAGAAAGACTATTTGGTGTGTTTTGGAAGAGTCAAACACAAGGGCAATTACAAGATCATACCATTATATAGATTCCTTAAGAACACAATTGGACAGTATGTCATTTGTTTGTTGTAATTACAGTATAAAATGTCATTTCTCATTACTGCTGCTCAATTAACAAACCAGCAATACTTCCCTCGACTTATATATTACCTGCCCTATACTGAAGAATATTCTTGTTAACAATGGTGAATGCACAGAGTGCCATTTATGGCAAGGGTACCCTTCTCTAACCAAGGGAACTATATGGTAATGCTTGCCACAACATCTTTACTGCCACTAAATAATTTAAGTTCCTAAACTGCTTACAAGGAAAATGTTAAAACATCTAGTACTATAATGATTTTATACAAAAATCCCTTAATAAGTTTGCCTAGAATAAAAGAAGAATCTAGCTGTAAAAATGAATTACACCTACCTAGCATTCAGAGATTGTGCGCCCTGTGGTTTTCGTCACTTTTTGAAGTGGTGCAGAACCCCTGATCATTGTCGCTCAAGAACTGTCCTTCTGTTCTCCAGTAAATGCAGCTCTGCAGCATCTAGCAAGAAATTGTAGGTACTTTCATTCATCTTCTCATTTCTTCTCAGAAGCAGTGGAGAGTATGTCCAGTAATCATAAAATATATAAAACACCAATGTGTAAAAAGTATATATTGTTAACTATGGTAATTCTTTGTCATTTTGCCGTTTTGGTTAAGATAGTAAATAAGATGAGTCTAGTGAAAACTGCCCATTTTAAAGGTCTTGAATCATGTATCATACTAAAACCAAATTACTTTAAAGGATTTTTATCTCTATTTCCTTTTCCAAAATGAGAATGTTATGGACAGTTTAAAAGCAGTTCTCTTTTATTCCATTTCTATGTATTCATCCGTGGTACGAGAATGTAAAGGTTATGAAATTGATTCATTGAAGGACTTGAGTCGTGTGAAGCTAATTACGTAAAGCATGAATAAAGACCAAAATATATTTAAATGCTATTTTAACATCTTCCTAAAATGTTTTTCAGAATGTTACTGCACTTACCACTTCTATTTAAAACTGCACTTTTAGCACACAACATTCGCCACAAAAAAAGTGGAAAATACTTTACACCTACGATTTTACTTTGAAGACCCCCTTTTTGTGCACACAGCCGTCAATGAGGCAATGCCAGCAAGTGTCTAAATCAAGTAGCATCCAGTTCAATAATGCTTATTTCCTTTGTAATATGTCATCAGTGACCTAGTTGTGGAAACAGCGCTGGAAGCATTTCAGTCTACCTGTGCGCTGGGTTTGATGTTTGCCTGGTATTTCTAAAACATGCACCTCCATAGGTACCAGTAGCTATGTTATCCTAAAAATAAGTTTAGTCATTAATTGAAATATTTTTATGTAATTTCAAAAACTTCAAGATGGAAGTAACTACTTATAAGCAAGAACTCATACACCTTTTTGTTAAAGTGAAGATTCTGTTAATGTTTTAGGCTTTATTTACTTCAAAATAATGGCCCTGGAACTGAATTAGAATGTTGTTTTTTAAAAAAAAATCTGGTTTGCCACTCTCCAAAGTAAAGAATCTGAGGTAAAATTCTGAGATTTTCATGTCAGCTGTCTAACATTGCTGCTTGGAGAAGACCCAAAGTGAAAGAGACAAGTGATACACAAAGAAACTGAAAACAAGTAAATGAAATCCATGTTGCACCAGCATGCAAGTACAGAAAAGAAGGAGGAGAATAAAAGGGAAGTGGGGAGGTCAGGGAAAGCTTGAAAAAGCTCTAAAGCTCCAAAACTCTCCAGGTGCACTATAACAACAGTTTTGTGACGTATTTATAACAAGCAATCGTATTTTGAAACAGCTGCTGAAACCAAGTATTTTCAAAGCAACGTAAGTCTGGCCTCAGCGAAAATCAGCCCGAGTTCCTGACAGAGCTGCTGTCAAGATGACTCGATTAAGTTCAAGAACTTTGGGAGGTGGAGAAAAATCAGGAAAGCCTTGCGTATTGCAGGGTACTTGGAATTAGTCCTTTGGCTTTTGGTTGTTTTGAAATGCAGGTAGTGTTACAGCTGTGCGTTACGTGTGACATACTTTCTGCTGGCACAGAACAAGTAGTTAATAAGAGCAACTCATGGAAAAGTATGAGAAAGAAGACAGTGATCCTTTGCGTGATGTTCTACAAGCTAAAAGCAATCCATTCTTTTCAAGATAGGGTTTACTTCATTGTAGTAAACTAAGGTCAAAGTGATTGGATCTGTACTTAGCATAAAGCTTCATTCCGTATCAGGCACAGCCCTTACTCATCTAAGACCCAAACAGTCCAAAAGCTGTATGAACTAGTCCTCTCCAGCCAAATTAATACTTCACAAGATTTAATTTTTTTTCCCAAGTATACCACCGGCTGGAAATGTTCAGTCAGCAGATACAAATTTATAAGTTTTTTCATTCTTAGTAGAATTTTTTATAGTTGGGAGACAAGTCAAAAATTAAGTTGATCGGAGACTTGTGAACTAGTGCATAAGTAGAGTTAACTCATTTTTATCTGGTTACGGTACAGTATATCTCCAATTAGAATAGACAACAGACTTTTCATACCCTCCACGAGACTCCCAAACTTAATTTTCTCGAAAGACATGTATAGATTTGATAAGGAGCTAGCAAGGATGTTGTGCAGCAGATAAACATATGCCAGGCCTCCAGGTACAAGACGTTAATCGGAGTTAAAATTCTGAAGCCATCTCTCCCACTGACTGTTTTGTCGGAGCAGCTGTAGATAAGGTATAGCAGCCAGGGAGGAAAAGGCATGTAAGGAAAAGGCATGTTTAGATTGGATATTAGGAAAAATTTCTTCACGGAAAGGATTGTCAAGCATTGGAACAGGCTGCTCAGGGCAGTGGTGGAATTGCCATCCCTGGAGGTTACTTAAAAGAAGGGTAGACGTGGTGCTGAGGGACATGGTTCAGGGGGGGTTTTGGCAGTGTTAGGTTGATGGTTGGACTCGATGATCTTAAAGGTCTCTTCCAACCTATGTGATTCTGTAAACTGAACCAGTGCGACACCACAGCGACACCCTCTGCACCACCACTGTAGCCTGCAGGTGGAGGTTTCCTTAGCTGCAGGAAGTCAGCCCTGACAATTCTGGTAGATCGTTCATGATCTCCTCTCACTTCCATGCCCTGGAAAAAAACACAAAAGCCACGAGCCTGTTAGTATTTTGAAAACTTTGGGAAGCCCTTTGCCGTGGCGGAACCCTGCGAGCAGGCAGCGCAACACCATGCGGCTGCCCGCTCACTCCCTCCTGGTGGGACAGGGAAGAGAAAACTCGTGGATTGAGATAAGGACAGTTTAATAGGCAAAGCAACAGCTGCGCGCTCAAAACACGGAATTAATTCGCAACTTTCCATCGGCAGGCAGGTGTTTAGCTGTTTCCAGGAAAGCAGGGCGTCACGGTTACTTGGGAAGATGGGTGCCACGACTCCGCACATCCCCCCTTCCTCCTCCTTCCCCCAACTTGCATTGCTGAGCACAGCACCGCGTGGTCTGGGGTATCCCTTCGATCCCATGTGGTCAGCGGTGCTGGCTGTGTCCCCTCCCAGCTTCTCGCGCGCCCCCAGCCCGCTTGCTGGCGGGGCAGCATGGGAAGCAGAGGTGGCCTTTGGTGCTGCGTCAGCACCGCTCAGCAAGAGCCAAAGCCTCCCTGTGTTATCCCAGCGTTTTGATCCCAAATCCACAACGTAGCACCAGGGCAGCAACTCCGACAAAAAATTAATGCTCTCCCTGTCAAAACCAGTACGCCCTTCTGTTCCAGGGTGGTTCCAGTGTTTCACTGAACTCACAAAAGGAAACGTGGAAATTCACTCGCTCCAAATCAAAACCTAGCGCCACTTCCTCACCCTTATACTTTATCGTCATCAGGCTGCGGAAGGTAACTGAACTGGAGAGAATTTTGATGATACCCGATTTGCATAGCAAAGGCAACAATAGGAAGTGACCAGAACTATGATGCCCCTTTGTATGCTTCCATTACACCTGATTATCATCGTTGCATAATTATAAGGCATGCTGCCTAGTGCAACAATTTAAGCACCTTCATTTAACAGCAATGGAGGAAAAAAGGTATTGGAAGACACATTTACATGAAGTCGATACCGGTCCTACCTCAGATATTTTCCAGTTGTGAAACTCACCCGTTAAATGCTTCAGCCAGAAGTAGAATACAGGTCTAGGGCTTCAGTCTGGACGCACTGAGGTGGGCTAAAACAGTGCCAGTTGGCAGATAACGCACTGAAATACTCTGAAGTACTTTGAGCAGCTTTCAAAACAAGCATTAATCTAGAAACATAAAGAATGAGGGTTGAGGTGTTAACATCCTAGTGTTTATCATGGGAAATCATATGAAGTAATTTTTCCAGGTATTTTGAAGAATAGAACAGCAATTTTCTACCAGCGGATTTGGCCAGCAATTGGTATAGAAAGCAGGTGTTTTACTTGGTCTTTTGCAATATTTTTTTTTTTTTTAAGTGTAGCTTTATTGTAGAATCATAGAACATTTTTGGTTGGAAGGGACCTTTGACGGTCATCTAGTCCAACCCCACTGCAATGAGCCAAGAGATCTTCAACTACATCCGGTGGCTCAGAGCCCCGTCCAACCTCACCTTGAATGTTTCCAGGGATGGAGCATGTGCCACCCTCTGAGCAACCTGTGCCAGTGTTTCACCACCCTCATTGTAAAAAAATTCTTCCTGAATCTAAATCTACCCTCTTTTAGTTAAAAACAATTACCCCTTGTCCTATCGCAACAGGCCCTGCTAAAAAGTCTGTCCTCATCTTTCTTATAAGACCCCTTTAAGTATTGAAAGGCCAAATAGGCCTTCTTCTCGAAGCCTTCTTTTCTCCAGGCTGACCAACCCCAACTCTCCAGCCTGTCCTCGTGGGAGAGGTGTTCCATCCCTCTGAACATTTTTGCAGGCCTCCTCTGGACTCGCTCCAACAGGTCCATGTCTTTCCTGTGCTGAGGGCTCCAGAGCTGGACGCAGAACTCCAGGTGGGGTCTCACCAGAGTGGAGTAGAGGAGCAGAATCACCTCTCTCGACCTTCTGGCCGTGCTTCTTTTGATGCAGCCCAGGATATGGGTGGCTTTCTGGGCTGTGAGCGCACATTATCGGCTCATGTCCAGCTTTTCATCCACCAGTACCCCAAGTCCTTCTTGGCAGGGCTGCTCTCAATCCCTTCTTCCCCCAGCCTGTATTGATACTAGGGGTTGCCCCAAACCCAGGTGCAGGACCTTGCACTTGGCCTTGTTGAACCTCATGAGATTCACACAGGCCCACTGTTTGATCTTGTCCAGGTCCCTCTGGGTAGCATCCTGTCCCTCAGGTGTGTCATCTGCAAACTTGCTGAGAGTGCAATTGATTCCACTGTCTACGTCATCGATGAATACATTGAACAGTACTGGTCCCAGTATGGACCCCTGAGGAACACCACTTGTCACTGATCTCCATCAGGGCATTGAGCCATTGACCACTATTCTCTGAATGCAACCATCCAACCAGTTGTTCTTCCACCCATCAAATCCACCTCTCTCCAATTGGAGAGAAGGATGTTGTGTCAAAGGCTTTACAGAAATCCAGGTAGATGACATTCATAGCTCTTCCCTTGTCCACTGACGTAGTCACTCCGTCATACAAGGCCACTAGGTTGGTCAGGCAGGACATGTCCTTGTTGAAGCCATGTTGGCTGTCTTGAATGGCCTCCCTGTCCTCCGTGTGACTTAGCATAGCTTCTAGGAGGATCTGTTCCATGATCGTCCCAGGCCCAGAGGTGATGCTGACAGGTCACNTGTGAGCGCACATTATCGGCTCATGTCCAGCTTTTCATCCACCAGTACCCCAAGTCCTTCTTGGCAGGGCTGCTCTCAATCCCTTCTTCCCCCAGCCTGTATTGATACTAGGGGTTGCCCCAAACCCAGGTGCAGGACCTTGCACTTGGCCTTGTTGAACCTCATGAGATTCACACAGGCCCACTGTTTGATCTTGTCCAGGTCCCTCTGGGTAGCATCCTGTCCCTCAGGTGTGTCATCTGCAAACTTGCTGAGAGTGCAATTGATTCCACTGTCTACGTCATCGATGAATACATTGAACAGTACTGGTCCCAGTATGGACCCCTGAGGAACACCACTTGTCACTGATCTCCATCAGGGCATTGAGCCATTGACCACTATTCTCTGAATGCAACCATCCAACCAGTTGTTCTTCCACCCATCAAATCCACCTCTCTCCAATTGGAGAGAAGGATGTTGTGTCAAAGGCTTTACAGAAATCCAGGTAGATGACATTCATAGCTCTTCCCTTGTCCACTGACGTAGTCACTCCGTCATACAAGGCCACTAGGTTGGTCAGGCAGGACATGTCCTTGTTGAAGCCATGTTGGCTGTCTTGAATGGCCTCCCTGTCCTCCGTGTGACTTAGCATAGCTTCTAGGAGGATCTGTTCCATGATCGTCCCAGGCCCAGAGGTGATGCTGACAGGTCACTACTTCCCAGAGTCCTCCTTTCTACCCTTTCTAAAAATGGGTGCAGTGGTTCCCTTTTCCCAGTCATTGGGGACTTCATCTGGCTGCCATCACTTCTCAAATATCGTGGAGAGTAGCTTGGCAACTACATCAGCCAACTCCTGCAGGACTCTGGGATACATCTCATCAGGTTCCATAGGCTTCTGTGTGTTCAGGTTCTTCATGTGGTTGCAAACCTGATCTTCTCTTACAGTAGAAGGGACTTCGCTCCCCCAGTCCCTGCCTTCCATC
Source organism: Chionis minor (assembly GCA_013398295.1). Classification (NCBI taxonomy): domain Eukaryota; kingdom Metazoa; phylum Chordata; class Aves; order Charadriiformes; family Chionidae; genus Chionis; species Chionis minor. The sequence goes on along the minus strand of VZSF01006179.1, from coordinate 82,477 downwards.
CACCTGGGAGGTTTGGGGAGAGAGGTGGCCAGTGAAGACAGCGGCAAAAAAGTTGTTGAGTACTTCAGCCTTCTCCTTGTCCATTGTTACCAGTTTGCCAGTCTTGATTATCAAGGGGGCGCTCTTTGTTTGACCTTTCTTTTCTGGCTGACATACCTGTAGAAGCGCTTCTTATTATTCCTTGCATCCCTTGCCAAGTTCAGCTCCAGCCGCACCTTGACCTTAACAGTGAAGGTTCAGTACTAACCTTTTGAGGCACATCTCATCGGAAATCTTTATGATGGTACCTGTTCCATTGTACTTGGATTCCTTTTTGTAACAAAGGTTAACTAGAGCTGTGTTCATGGCTCCAACCAGAAACACAGTGAAAGCCAATAGTTCTAGCTAAGGGGGTACTACATGAGAACAATATAGGATAAAATTGATCGTTTTTTTCAGTTACTGTATGGAAGAGAATTGTCCAAGTAGTATATTTTTTTTAATAGCAAATATCAGGGGAAAACCAGACATTTTATTTTAAAGTAGCTGGTACTGTAGAGATTATTCCAACTCAGGCTGATAAAGCTTACAAAAAAATATGAAGTCTTTTAAAGCCATCCATTGGTTTACAGTCAAGTTTACTATCAAAGAGCATAATTATTAGAATTCATGTTTCATCACACCTTCACACTTCTTGCTGTGACAGTGCGTGGTCCTTTAGGTAGGAATTTAAAAATCCATCTTATATACAGATAGACAACCAGCTCTGAAATTGAGGTGCTTCCCTCAGATATCTTAAACACACGCAAGCCAGAGACACGTAAAACCTTTGCTAGATCTACCAGTTTGAGATCTACGTCTCAAACAAATGGGTCCACTGGGCAGTTGTCCAGACTTGACCGAACTGAAGCATTAGAAAGCAACACGTGCTTCATGTATTCACAGCGATCACAGGTCTGAGGTTGCCAAAGGCCAAACTTACCAGCCACGCTTAGAAGCGCTGGTAGCTTGTTCTTAAAACTAAGAAATCCGTCATACAAGTGCATATAATAAAATCAAGTGGGATAAGCTGCATACTAAACGAAGCAGCCTGAAGCAGGGGGGATACCCTGCTACCGTATGCAGAATAGGGCTCGTTTGTTTGCTAGTCCCTATGCAGACAGCGGGGGAGAGGAGTGGCCCGGCCCATGCTCTAGATGTCTAAAAATCTAGAGTTGCAGGTCTGTTAGAAAAGCAACGAAGTCTGTTTGCCCACAGCCACACAGCTATTGCAAGCTGAAAATTACACTAGCACTTACACCTATCTACCATATTCCCATGTTAATACACAAGGAGAGTTAACAGTTTGAGGAAAAAGCACTAGTTAAACTCCTGCCACTCAGCGTCTGTTGGGAGTGTTCTAGAAACAAACCTCTTTATTGGCTAAACTCAGAGTTAGTTTGTTTAAAAACACAAAGCACAAGCTTAGTATTCAATGGTTAAGGTTTGATGTTTTTGTTCGTAGCGGTGAAAAACTAGGTTTCTTAAAGCTTTATCCCAAACTTCTCATCTGAGAATTTACCCAAGGAATTAAACCAAGATAATCACCCTCTAAAATCTATATAAAAAGAAAGCTAAGCTTGGAATAAAACACAGATCTTTATGCCAGTAACTTTATGAAGTCATGCCAGACAACTTGTTTTGGCATCTGCATGGTAGCAGGGGACAACTATTTAAAGTTGGAAGTTCTGAAAGCAGTTACCAAGAAGCAGCAGCTTTGTGTCAGGTCTGAAGTATATTCCATTTAGGTTTTTACTGTCACTTAAATAAGTGGTCAGCTGAACTCCTTTTGTTCGGCATACTTCCAGTTCATCCTTAGGTGCAGCAGCCAGGCTTTTCCACTAGCTACCCGAGTACGCTGATAAAAGACTTTCTACTGCTAAAAAACACCCCAGCCCAACACTATTGAAGGTTTCAAAAGTAGGAAGAGCCAGTTACCTACAGTCTTCTTACTAGTCCAGACTTTCATTTTAAATATTGAAATGCTGTATATTTGACACGCTGCAGCTTAGACAAGCCCTTCAGTTCTCAGGCCACAAGAGATTGCTGACGACTGGTCACACAGCCCTTTAGCTGTAAGATTGGAATTTCATAAATGCTTCCTAGCATTTATATTCAGGTTTGATTTAAAATGCAAGCACTACAAATATCAAATTACTCAACAATTCTCTAAAAGGAACAGATAACCCCACTTCCAGTCTCACAGAGGAGGGAAGCCATACATGTCTGCACTTCACAAGGATCAGTTTTAACTGCAAAATATCTTACAGCTGAATAACATCTGCATAACGCACTGTCAGCAAACCCTTCAGTGACTGGTTTGAGGTGTAAGAATTTCAGCTAACTGCATCACTACTGCAGGAAAGTTGATGTGACAGTGTGCTCCCCCCGACCTTTATCTCCCATAACCCTGCCCAACTGATAACCACCAGTGGTGGTCATAATGGCTGCATCCAGCTTAAAGTGGATTTGGGGGAAGACAGATAACACAATAACCAAAGGCTAACCTAGTCAACGCGCCCACTTAACCATAGTACTGGTACTCACACCAAATTCAGAAGAAACCAGCAAATAAGTCAATCATCTTACTCCCATAAACAGTGAACAGCCCAAGGGCTGTTTGAGCTCTCCTGCACAGGAGCCGGTGGCACCCCAGGATCTCCCCTTGAGTAGGGACACCTCTCAGGGTTACGAGATTCCTTGCTGCCAGCAGATCCTCAGTAAGTGACTAATAGCATGCTAAACTTCGAGGCTTCACTAAGATTATAATCTCTGGGTGATCGTGCACATAATCCTTTGGACATAAACCACTGACCAAGTCCAAGACTCCTCTGAGGAGTTTAGAAAGCAAGGGAGCCCTCTCAACCCCATTACTCAACAGGAGGTTCTCCCTGACAGTTTTGTCTGTCTGTCCTCTCTGCAGTGAATAACCAAGTGTACCTTGNGCCCAACTGATAACCACCAGTGGTGGTCATAATGGCTGCATCCAGCTTAAAGTGGATTTGGGGGAAGACAGATAACACAATAACCAAAGGCTAACCTAGTCAACGCGCCCACTTAACCATAGTACTGGTACTCACACCAAATTCAGAAGAAACCAGCAAATAAGTCAATCATCTTACTCCCATAAACAGTGAACAGCCCAAGGGCTGTTTGAGCTCTCCTGCACAGGAGCCGGTGGCACCCCAGGATCTCCCCTTGAGTAGGGACACCTCTCAGGGTTACGAGATTCCTTGCTGCCAGCAGATCCTCAGTAAGTGACTAATAGCATGCTAAACTTCGAGGCTTCACTAAGATTATAATCTCTGGGTGATCGTGCACATAATCCTTTGGACATAAACCACTGACCAAGTCCAAGACTCCTCTGAGGAGTTTAGAAAGCAAGGGAGCCCTCTCAACCCCATTACTCAACAGGAGGTTCTCCCTGACAGTTTTGTCTGTCTGTCCTCTCTGCAGTGAATAACCAAGTGTACCTTGCCATCAAATCTTGTTAAATCACTCACACAATCAAACTCCATTAAATCACTGGTTTCTATCAAATGTATTGCTGCTTCTCTCTTATGAGTGAAGTGCATCACTCCTTCAGCAACAGTGAGAAAGATATGTTAAACGCATATCCTGCCAAAATCTAAGTAGTCCTAATGAAGTATTTAGCATTTCACTTCTGCTTTCTTGACCTTTCAGTTAAAAAGCAGGTATGTAACTAAATCTTGAATTAATTTTTCATCAAGGGAACACTCTTGAGAGTGGCATCAAACAAGAAGTAAACAAGTCATCCCATTTCAACTCTACAATTTACCCTGAATTACTGAAATTTGAAGACCAGTTCTGTGTAATAGCATGCAGGCACATGGAATAAAGCTCATCAGGAATAAAGCTCATCTGGCTGTATTTTGAAAATAAAGACCATAGCAAGATTAATACTAAAATGCATATTAACTTGTTTTATTGAGGCACAACAAGGCATTGTGAATAGCCCATACTTGAGGCAATCAATAGTGTAGTAAGCTGGACATTAACACAGTTTAGGGTAAGTGCAAACAATATACATTCACAGCTTTATTAGCAAGGCTACATCACAACTGATAAAGTGCCAAATTAGTGCTGATTCAGTACCCCAACTCCATGATTTCACCTTGCACAACAGGACCATCATTTCCCCCAATAATGGAACCACGTATCTTCTATGAAGTCAGTAGTAAGTGCAAAGCTAGTCCCACCCCCCTCCACCAAGGTGTTTGGAGCAGCTCTTTTGTAAACATCACACTGGATTTTTAGTCCTGATAAAGGAGGTATCCCGAAAAGGTGGAATATTTCCAGCTGCTCCCATAGATGGCTCCCCGATGCAGACGCAACCAGATCTGATCTCCTTGGAACAGCTGCAGGACCGCATGATTACTAGCTGTTTCATGATCAGGAGCCCCATCATTTGCATATGCCGACACTAGGACCTCTTCATTCTTCATAAGATTCACGTACAGGGGAACATTTACAGCCAGTTTCAGCATGTGGAAGATGAAGACATATGTACCATTCACTGGACAGTTGAATCTACCAAGCTGGATATCAAAAGTTTCTCCGAGGTTGTTCAGCAACAGATCAAACACAATTGGCTGGTCTAGAGTTCCAGGGGCCAAGTTAGAGGTTCTAGCAGCAGAGAAGGCAACTCTCATCTGCTGCGGCAGAGGGTAGACATGCACTGGTAGTATGGTGGCAGCTTGGCTTGTCACTGGCATATCAACAGGGGTGATGCTGCGGGAGTCTCCCTGTCCAGAGTCCCCACTGTTAAAGGTTTCATTGTCTCGTTCTGGGCTGCTCACCTGAGAGGAATCACTCCACCCTGCTGTTAGAGATCATTGGCAATGATAAATAAGTATTGTAACAGAAGGAAACCCTTAAACCTGTGGGCATAGTCTTAAGCAGCAACTGTATTGGCTTTGCTACAGATCTGTCTTTCAGCTACAGGAAGGGCTCCAGCAAGAACAGAACTTTAAAGCTGGTTTACATTTCACATCGCTCACAGCATTCAGCAAGATAGACCATAATTTAACTATGAACAATGACTTTTCATACTTTTAAGTAGGAGAGGGCCCTAGCTTTGAATAGTTTTAGCTTTAGTATTTGCCACATACATATATTACCATAAAAAAGCATATGCTCTCTTGGAGTGGAGATAAAGTATAAATTTCTGCAAAAATTGGCAGGATTACCAAGAGCCAAGTAGTCATTTATTCACCTTCAATACCTGAATTTGCACTTCAAGTTACCTCAATGGCGCTCTTCTAGAGCTGCACTCTTAGTAGGTCGTATCAACTTACAATGCTAGAATATTTTAAGTTCAAAGAATCAGAATTGCTTTTAAACTTTCTGCACACTGCTCCCCAAAATGAAGCTGTTATCTCTTCAAGTATCCAAGTTAAAAAGGTCTAGAATGACAACATTAATAGATCTAAGAAATTTAAAGCAGTCAACCTCAAGTTTCAAGCCACTGTTGTTTCTACTAGAAAGGAACTCCGTAAGATATCAAATAAGCATAAGTAAAGTTGCTACTGATCTCATATTTCTTTTAATTCTCTTCTGAAGTGTATTCAGTGAGTCTTCCCTGACTGAGAAATGACCTGCTTTACCCTAAAACAGTTTCCATGACATACCATAATTTCCCTTTATTCTTCAAAGTAGTGATCTATAATTACCATTCATCTTGCTTTTCAGCTATAGCCCTGTAAGCCCAGCTTCTTCCAACAAGTTTACCAGGATTAAATCATCTTGTTTACAGCTTTTCAAAATACATGCTATTCATGCTTGGCTTGAAACAGCTAGTCTTAGGTATTTCTATAGGGTGTTTTTACTCCACCATGGAAGTACAGAGTAAACATATATTCCCAAAAAAACTATTTTTCATAGGAAAAGTTATCTTACAAGGTCTCTGGGATCTGATAGCTCATACAGAATCAGGGGAGACCATACAATTAAGGGAAGAAGCCAAATGCAACATGGGAACCACCCTGCATGTATTTCTTGGTCAGTTTATTTGTGAAGTCAGTTCAGTTAAGGTACCATTGTGGCAGAACTCTGACATGTGAAGACACCAAATTGAGAGGTGAAATTAAATTTGCTGCTATGAAACGTTGACTGTCTACGAACAGCACTTAAGCTTTCATCTATCTTAATTTATACCAAGCTTGATCTGTTTGACCAGTGATAGTACACTTTTTCTCACTATTCACAATAACACTCCACTTCAGGACCTGGTACACCCAAGCACCATTGGGAACCTGATGTTAGCCTTACCTCTTGAATTTGCTCGAGGACCACTAGTCATCCCACCTCGTTTATAGCACTGCTGGTAATTAACATCCTAAAGAGAAGAGAGGTATTACTAATGTTGAACAGGGCTCTGAACAACCTGGTCTAGTTGAAGATGTCCCTGCTCATTGCAGGGGAGGTGGGACTAGACCTTTTAAGGTCCTTTCCATCCCAAACTATTCTGTGATTTTGAGATTGCTACAAGCAAATCTGAAAACAAAACAAGACTACCAAATATAGTTATTTCAGTTGCATAATTAAATCAATCTCTAGAATAGACAATGATGGAGATCAGAATTAAGATGTAGATAAGTCTTATTTATGGAAAAATTTACTTTTACAATAGCTCATAGGAAATTAAAGAGCTATTTAAATGCCAGTTCCAGGAAGTTAGCTTCTGAGTGATACCTTCAGTTCATTGCGCATTGCCTTAAATCTCAGGTCTGTTAGAAGTCTATGAGTCTGCACAAAAGAATGACATTTCAAAGCTGAAACGCCTCCTTCCACCAGGAACCTTTGCTTTCTTACACATTGTTTTTTGGGGGGTTTTTTTTGCCTAACCACATTCTGAGTAATCCATTTATGAATACATTGTTTTACACCAGAGGCATTGAAGACTAACTTTGAAATCCATAGTATAATGGACTCATTATACCACATCTTTGCCATCTGTTTGCATTTTGCAGATTCCCTTCAGACTAAAACCAACTTGTCATACAGAGATTCTGTCTGAACTGACTTCGTATTTCAACTGCTGTCTACTGGTCCAAAAAAAATTTCATCTAGGAAATAAAACTGAACTCTGGCTTGTAAAGAATAGTGCACCTGTTAGGATAATGAAAAGCTACAGCATTAGAAGACTTCCGTACAACGCGCTCAAGGCAGCTACTGAAAACAAAGTCAATGCTTACCCTCTGGGAATATGGCATTCCAGCATAATCTCTACCAGGGAACTGCAGCTGGCCATAGTTGCCGTTAGTTATTGAAGGTGAGCCTCTGTAAGCATCAAAGCCTGTTCAAATAAGGTTGATTATTCAATATTTTTCATGGTTTGGTTTACAAGTCCAAGTCGAGAATACAACTAGAGCTCCCTTTTGGCAATTATCATGTGGATCACGTTATGAATTATACATCTATTCCTTATTTCAGAGTCTCACTACTCCTATAAAGAACACTTTTAATTAGCTTCTGAACTACACATTATATGTAATAAAACTACATGTTTAGAAGTATTAACATCAGATCTATTTGATATTAATAGGACTTCACCAAACAGCTGAAAAACTTGCTAGATGCAGAGATGGGATTTAGCAGAATTAAGAAATGCTTTCTTTTGCTATTATACATGCTTAGCTATGACTGTTATACATTTAAGTACTATAATATTTAGCACCTTTAGCTCTTACACTAACTATCAAACCTTTAATTGCTGATGAATTAGAACTACATAATTTCTTTTCTGGTACATGTTCCTACAAGGAATTAAGCAGTCTCAGCCCAGTAACTGAAACAACTTTTACCACTAAGCGGCCTTCTACTTTGAAGTGGAACAGGCCACACCCATCAGCAATCTTAAGTTGGTATCTGCCGAGAGTGAGCTGAAACTTTCCATTTCTTCAGCTTCAGTACTTCAGCTAGCAGCAGAATAGCAACTCATTTGCAGAGACCAAACAATCTTTCTCTTAAAATCCTTCAGTTTGTTATTAATCCAAAAGGGCTCTCCACTACTGGTAATCTCTCCCCCCATCCCAGTTTCTGCTGGTAATATTAAAGCCAGCAGTGCTAAGCTAAGACTATCTTGTTTTGGGCAAATACTGCAAGTGACATCTGAAGAGAAAATACCTGCCCGGAATGTTCACAAGACAGATGCCAAGAGAAAGAATAAAGCGGGTAAAAAGTTCAGAAGGGAAAATGAAAGAGCAAGCAGAAAAGTCTATACAAATAATTTAGCACATTATTGAAAGTTTCTACTTTCATAATTCAAAAGGCTATGAAATCGCTCTGCCAGTTCACCTGACACCCAAAGTACAGGGACTACAAACAACTCAGAATGAACTTGCTTAAATTCTACAAAGGAAGACCCCATTCTCTGCACACTGCTCTTCAAAAAGTCTTGTTTTAAGAAGTTTCACACATAGAACCTAAATTTAATATCACATTGTGTTAAAGCATGTTCTAGTGTTGCTACCTTAGATTTTTAATTTATTTTTTAAGGTGGTAGTAAACACATACATACCTTTGTACCCACCAGGGGAACGATATGAATTAGCCAATGACCTTCCACCTCTAGCAGATCCTCTGACAGACCCACGACTGTTAAGGTAAGGCTGAGGGGGTCTGGGAACAACATTAGTCTGTGCTGGATAAAAGGCAAGGCTACCATTGCTAACAGGAACAGCTCCATCAGGTTGATAATTCACTGCTTAAAACAGAAGGCACAGATGAATTCAAAGCTTTTATAACTGTAGTAGGTTACCACACCTAGGAAGTTCAGAGACTGATTAAGCTGCTCTGAACATCCTATTCTTGTGCCCCCTTCATTACTCCAAATAAGTGAGAATCCTCCCCTTTGTTGTGCAGAGTATGATGCTTGTTAAAATGTACTGTAGACAACCCAGGCTGTCTACAGTACCAACCTCTAGTGCATTCAACAAAATTGTTTCCTAGGTCAGAACAAACTTGCTAGCAGCATCAAGAAAATCACCAAGTGTCCTGGGTTTAGCTGGGATAGAGTTAATTTTCTCTCTAGCTGCTGTGTTTTGGATTTAGCATGTTAATAACATATATTGGTTTAGTTGTTATTAAGTAATATTTATTAGTCAAGGACATTTTCAGCTTCCCATGGGAAGCTGAGAGGGAGCAGAAACAGAACAAGCTGGCTAAAGGAATATTCCACACCATAGACATCATGCTCAGTATGTAAATGGGGGTTGGCCAGGGATCTGCAGTCAATCATCAGGTGGTGAAAACAATTGCCTTCTCTTCCCTTACTGCACTATTAACCTGTCTTTATCTCAACCCACAAGGTTTTTTCCCCCCCTCCTTTTTCTCCCTTTCTGAAGTCTGTGCAGACCCATAAGACTGCATAAGACTAATCAAAAAACAATGCTCCCTCAAAAACCTGTATGGAAGACTGATCACATGTAGTCTCAGTGATGAGAAGGAACTTTCCTGACCACTATACTTATGTTGTTCTTCAGTGCTCTTAATCTTCATGTGTCTTGCTGACTTCACACAGTATCAGTCTATTTCTACTATAATTCCTATGAAGAGTCCTCTAGCAGAAAAACAGTAATTGTACATGTGACTGAGTCACATATAGTCTTATAAATCCAGATTCCTAGTTGTCAGCTGTCATACTGAAACCTGTTTCAGGCAAACTTACAGGCTAGTCTCATTTCAAAATCTTAGCATCAGCCATATAAATTCACCTGGCACAGTATGTGAATGTCAGGCAGGTCAGTTGTGTTGCATAGGCAGCTCTTGTAAGACCTCACTTATCAGAAGTTTAGTATTCTTCAGGCCAGACACTCAGACTCAACCAGCTAACAAAGTCAGCCTCGGTAAGAAGCCAGAGCTATATAAATATTAGTAAAAGGAGAATTATCTTTTGCCACAGAGTATGCTGTCATCAGCTTGCCCCTGCCTCATGGTAAAAGCACATGCATGAACAGTTACTGCAGCTCAGCTGATTCTCAATACCACACTAAGATACAGTAACTTGTGATTGAAGCCTTCTAGTTAGGAAACTAGCCTTCCTAGATAACAAATAAGTGACAAGTTTAGGGCCTAATTAGGAACAACATGGATCTCTGCTACAGAAAGCTAGAACTTCAACATCACAAGATACATCTGGAGTGATAAGTAGCAATGGCGGACATGACCTGTCAGTAACATCTAGAATGCTCATCTCTAAGGTACTAAGGTGTAATATGCACATCAAGATTTTGGCAAGTTCTAGTACAGTCAAGATCACCCAAGTGTTCCACAAGAATTACATTTTAAGATATAAATTCAAAGGAAAGATACTAGCCTACTCTTAAAACAAGAAAATTCTAAATCCTAAGCAGCTCTCAGATGACAGGTTTTTGTCCTGTACCAGTAGCACAAACTACTTCTCACTTTGGGTAATTCACTTTAGCACTGAAAGCTTTTCCCAACTTACTTAGCATTCTGCAGCTCCCAGCACTACGGAGAATACTAGTGTCTATTACCAGAGACCAAATCAGTGGTTCCAAATGAAGTATTTCATCACTGCTTCAATTCCAAGCAAACACTCATTTGACTGACAAGTATCACCACATCCTTGAGTTCCCCACTAGGTGGAAAGTTATCTTTCAGGCCTGTAGGTGACACTGTCCACATAACTGTTATAGGAACTAGTTTGAAGCAGGCTTCCATCCTGCTAGCAGTTACGAAATTAAGTTTACATACCACACCATCAGCTAGATTAGAACTGATGCAACACTAACAGGTGCTACATAACAGCGGTTCAGAATTTCATTGAGTCAGGACAACCTGCATATACTCACAGCACATGTTAATGAGTTAAAATACTATTATAATCTGAAGAACTTTAAAGTCTACTTGAAATACAGAGAGACACAAGTACAGTTCTCACCTGAAGACAGAGATTCTTGTGAAAGTGAGGTTTGTTCTGCAACATGAGAAGATTGCAGCTGGCATTGAGGAGGAGTCTGTGTACTTGCTGTAGAGAAACTCTGGTTATATCCTGCCGAATATGAAGAATCCTCTTTAATTTCCTGGTCTTTACGAGGCGGCAGTGGTGCATTCACTTTAAATACCTACAACATATTTCAAGACAAGTGCTTAACGCTACCAGCTAAAGTCTCTGCCTAATGTCACCACCCTGCTATACTGCAATTTAAATCCATATGCCTAGATCGGTTTCTAGAACACCAACTGTTTCTTAGAATCAAGAACATTATATTTTAACCCAACCTCTTCCTTCTCAGAGAGCTTCTAGAATTTACTCTTTTTTATGTAGCAATTATCCAAGAAATATAGCTTGATCATAACTAGTACATTTGATCAAAAGAATGGCTAGCATACAGTAAGCTATTTTGCTTCTATGGGAAGTCACCTGTTGAATTAACTCACTGACCACCTGTCCTACAGCTTTGGCCTGACGCTGGGACAGCCTATGCTGAGATAAGGTATTCATGTTTGGGAAGAATTTGTGTCTTTATACACATCTTGGAACCTGATGCAACTCTGTCTACTCAGACAAATACTGTATTAGAAAACCTTCACCCCTTCGATAAATTGAGCCTCAGCTTTCCTATTCTCGTTTTAGGTTCCCTCAGAGTAAACATGTAACCTAAATAAGAATCTTGTAATTCATATTTTAATGTAACAGCCTTGGCAAGAGGGTGTTGCACAGTTATTACTGCTAGTTAAATCTAATCAACCAGAGTGCAGGCACTCCCGTGACTGTATTGCTTTATAGCAAATAACCCAAAATTACTAGAACTGATGCTGTCAAGTGCCAATTAGTATCAAGATCAAATAGGAAAGTAGTCTATTTTGAGTAAAAGGATCTAAATTTCATATAAAGATCTTTCAGCAGTACTGATACTGAGTCTAGAGATGTATCTAACCATTTCCCAAGACCTTCTGAAGATAGGGCAAGACTAACTGCAGCTAGATCCAAAGAACAGCTTTGTAGCTTGATAGTTGTCATTTGCAGAAACCTCTATAATTACAATGGGAAATCAACAATTTGTCCTGGGTTAAGAAGCCAAGTATTTCCTCTAACAGGGAGCCAGCACAGAAACCCCTCATGACACTCAAGTAGTGAGTATAAAGCTTGAACCAGATGAAGTGATCAAAGTGATACAAAGCATTCCTCTTTCTGAAGGAAGTTTGAAGATGCTGTGCAGTCAGGCTGTCAACACCCACAACCTGGACTCTCTGTAACAAGTAGTCTACTTTTTCCTACCAGTGAGGGTTACAGGTGGAATTCTAATAAAAGTACTTAGGGTACAGGTAGGATCTGCCTTTAAGCTTCCATTTGCACAATGGCAGCAATAGGTTGTTCAGGCATCTCTGAGGACACATAATCAGAGGCTTCTGTTACTGTCACTGTACTATCATTATTTGGTAAGAAACCATCTGATTCCTAGCTATCTACTGAAATCCAATGGCTGCAATGAGAATCTAAGCAATGTAGGGAAGAAAACCCTGCAATGCAAATTTAAGGACTGTCCCTGCTACAAGGGGAATTAACATCCTGGCAATTTAGTGACAGATCTTTGCCTGTTTGACCCAAAGTCCCAAGAGAAATCTTGAATATTTAATCTCTCTGAAAACACCACAGCATTAGTTCAAGTGAACTTGTAGTGATACCATTTTGATCAAAAGCACTCTGAACACAGATACTAGGTTCAGGTACAATCAGAGTGACTGAGACCAAGACTATGTATTTGTATCATGACAGACTAATCATCTAGACTGGATCCCCAGAAAGACTCTGGATTCCTTGATCATAGCATGCTGCTGTTTCTCCACTTCCATGAAAAGTCACCACCTACCCACTTAGCATAATTGAAATAGTTCTGTCTTAGAAAGAACTAACTCCCTACCACCACTTGCCTTACTTGTAACATATATCAAAATTCTGTACCTCTAAGGAAGGTTCTACTTGAACCTCTTCTACAAATACTGAAAACCAAGTCATGGTGGTGGTTTATTACAAACCACACCAGGATGTCATAGATGTTTTAGTCACCAATTCCTATGCTTTGAGAAGCTATTAGCTACCTTCTTCCACCAAACCCCACTATATGTGTCTCAATACCACAAGATGCAGATTGTCCAGCAAGTTGTGCAACTGCACTGGTACGTTTGTTAAAATGAAGAATAGCTTAGGAGAATCTCAATGACCTCTTCTTGAGTTTGCTTTTGAGCAATAACATTAAAGAAAGGTTTCTAGCATCTTCTGAAGAAGGTGAGGAATAGTTAAGCCCAAGCACAGGGAAGGAAACATTAACAACTAAATGGAGATCCTTCCTCTGAGTCCCTTGAAGCTTGCAATGCAGATTACTAACATTATTACTGTCTAGTAATGTTAGAGAACATCAGTAATGATGTATGGCCTGAAAAAAATAGCATCTATTTGCAAGAAACAGCACTCAGCCTATGCAGACTACTCCCTAGACACCTCTATCAACTGTTTATTAGCAACATAGTATAACGAGCTACACCAGTTTTTATGAAGGACACATTTTCTACAATTTGAGTGGATTGAGTTTTACCCCACTAAAGCAAACAGTTTAAAAAGCAGTAAGACCGGTTCAAGCTTCAGAAAGTTTTTAGTCTTAACACCTATATACTTCAGGATTCCCACTCTCCTCTACAGTTTTTATTATTTGAAATCTATGCATAAGAACAGTTAAGTACAATCAGCTTCACCTTGGGGCACAGCTATAAATCTGTTGATTTCAGGTTGGACTTCTTAGTTCCTTGAGGCTACACTAAGATATCCCAGTATTAGGTTTTTGGGACTATATAGAGCAAACCCAGAATGTTTATTCTTAGATGATCTGTTTTAAGCTCTCAAGACATTAGAGAAGCAGAGTTCTAGTCTAGGCTTTTAACACTAAAAAGTGATTTTGAGGTCTGTACTATATCAAGGGGGGCCATTTTCTCAGTATTAGGACTAAGTTATTAGCATTGTCAAGTATTCTTCTGTGGCCTCACGTTGCATACTTACAGTCTGCATAGCCTGAAAGGGAGCTGCTGTTATTGTGACAGAACTGCTACTTGCTGGAGGAGACTGAAAGCTCTGTGCTGGTGGTACTGGCGACATGGAGGTGCTTGAAGTAGGCAATGGTGACTGTGGCTCACTTGGGAGGGGAATAGTTGCCTGAGGGAAGAACAAATGTAATGAAAGGTCACTTGATAGTTATCAGGCAGTAACAGAAGCCGTTAATTTGTTCTAAAGCCTAGACTGACAGAAGTCAGCAGTTTCTACAGGATGACATTTGGACATAGGGCTACAAAATAGCTTTTGCTTACAATTTCAAATCTTGCTGTGCATTCTCAGCAAACAGTACTTCTATTGCAGTCTCTGCTGATTAAGTGAAATGTGCCTATGAGCTACTATACATACGACTCATTGTAATAATTTCACAATGGAGAGACATTAGATGTTTTCCCCCCACCACTAAGGGAACATAGAACGCCTTCTGTTCCATTTATTGGAAGATGATTCTATCGCTGATATTAAAAGTGGCTTCTCTTTTGCAAAAGAACTCAAAGTTTAGGAGGGTTGTTTTTTTCCCCCCCCTCACAACTTAATTATGTTTCAGATTAGAAACAATGCTATGTTGTCCAGACAAAGTATTAACCAGCATTAAGTCTCAACTGTGCAGATGGCAAAATGCTGTATTGATTCAGAATACCAATATTTATAGGAGTCAGAAGTCAAAAGGAATGTAAGCCTCTAGACACCTTTCAGCAACCAATATATTTACCTTACCTGTATTTGTGATAGCTTACCTGGGCAATTTCAATCTTTTTACATATCAGTGGCTCAGAAATATGTGAGCTTGTCTGATACAGTGGCTGGGAAGTATATTTCTCAGTCTCTTGAGAATGTGATGTTGATGCCTAGAAGAAGCCATACACACACCTATTACAAGAAGTATTGCAGAAAGCACAAAGTTCTAATAGAGCTATGAAATACCAGTGCGTAAGTTGAAATAAGTGGATTTTGAAAGATGACAAATATTAAGTCCAAAGTAAATGTGCTATATAGTCATCTTAACAAAAGCTTCAAGTAATTAGCTTTAGAGATTCAGACTTAGATTACCCTTCTTACACAAGACATTGTACAACTAGCCCTGCAAAGTCAGATAATTTTAAGAACTGTAGATTGCTTCAAGCAGTTATTTACAATGAAGTTTGTGACACACATTGAAAGACATGTCTGATGTTAAACTTTTGGTAAGCTCTGTCAAACAAGGCTTCAGAGCCAAGTTCTGGTTTTCTTTTGCAAAACCTGTGTGTTCTACAGTTAGCTCACACTTGCAGCACTATGTCTAAGAGCTGCTTATACTTATATACACCACCTAGGGCTAAAGACTACCTGTCCCATTCTCACCATGTATGCCATCACAGGTGCATCAGGCAGAACTACACTTGCATACCAGGAGAGTGCACTGTCACCATGGAGTGTATTCCCTGGTTGTGCGGGGACCAATCAAAGCTTATCTATTGCTTCTCATGGGAAGCAAGACTGGAAAACAACACCACACTTCAAGCCTAAGGAACTAGATATACTGGGCAAAAGCAACCCTTATTCCAGACAGTAAGCTTGCAAAAAAACATGGAACATTCTACTAAGTCATATGTTCTACATTACAGCAGAGCACAAGTCTTCTGGATGCTTATTAAACAGCAAAATTATTTAGTCCTTGCAGCACAATCAGTCTTATGCCACTGTAGAAGTGACAGAAGTTGTCAAGAATCAGGCCAAAACTGATGATTCCAGAGTCAGAAAGACTATAATATCCACTAAGACCTATATTCAACTATTTAGTATATTAAGGAATAGGGTAAATTCTACATGTGCACAGTATACTGATGGCACATACATCAGCAAAACATTTTAAAAGCATGAACATTTCCACATTATAATCTATACACACTATATTAGAGCCCAACAGGAAAGACCCAGCTGTGTTTCTGAACACAGCAACACTTAGAGATCTTGAAGACAGTGATCTGCATAAATTGAAACACTTATTTTCAGCTCTAAGTATTTGAATGCTAGTTGAAGATTTAACAGCACATAAATACAATTAAGAATGGAATGTTTGAGGTCTTGGCTGAACATCAGGAAGTCAGATTCCCAGCATTTCTTCAGTTAGTGCTTGAGAGAACACATCTCAGTCTTCAGCTTACACAGAAGTCAGCTATTTCAGGATGACAATATCCATCCTAATTTATGCAGCCTCTGTGTTGTCATTAGAGGAAGTATTTTACACCATAACCAAAGCAAACATTTGTGCTGCTCATATACTCCCACAAGAATACACACCACACTTTGTAGCCTGCATCTTTCATCCCACACTCTTCCCATTTCAAGGGGCAGACTGTTCACTTTGCCTTCACGCAGTATTAGGAGGACTTTTGCAACCATCTTCAAGTATTTCTAGAACATAGGTTATACTGCCACCATTACTTGCATTCTGTCCCTGTATGTTGGTTGAGTATGGTTGTCCAGGAGAGGCCCCACCAGAACTTTGTTAGGGCTGGCTATCACATGAATCTTTGAATGCCAGTAAACCCCAGAGTATATTACCTGTGATGCCTGTGGTGTCACCAAGTCTTCAGCTTCAGAGCCAGAAAGAGTCTGATCAGCAGATGCCAGGGAATTATTTGAACCATGCAGCGTCATGGATGAAGCAGCAGCCTTGCAAGAAGAGAAAAACTGGGATAAGGTTTTGAAAGATTATCTTAAATGTTTCGTTTCACTGAAACCTCACGCTCTGGGCATTTCCAAGCACACCTCAGAATGAAGCAGGAACAGAAGTGCTTTGACCAGTTGGTCTAAGTTTCTTAGGTATTCTTGCTAGTGGCAAGGAAACCTATTTAAAAGCTAAAGTAGCAAGACATGCAAGTGCAGTGAGTTTAAGTTTACTTAACCACAGCTGCCAAAGCTTGAGACACTGTATCTTTGGCATGAGGATCCTAAAGATCAAGACATGTACCATCTAGGAAAGAAGCAGCATGTTCTCCTGCACATAACTATTAGCTATGACTTGAATCTATGGCTTAAATATTCAAATTATTTCAGCATGTCTTCAACATACTTTTTTACTTCAAGACACTTCAAACATTTGTTGCTGCTTTTCAAGCAGAATAGCAGACAACTTTGTGAGCATTTGAGTGATCTTAAACTTGCAAGCTACTAAGTTACATGAAATTTATTACAAAACTACTGGCAACAAGAATAGCAATTAAAGTACCAAGTCTATTCTAGTGAATAACCTCTATATCATTCCTTGGCTACAGCTCTGCTTCTTCAGGGCTGTCCTAACTTCAACTTACCTGAAGGGGCTGTTGAAGAAAATCACTCTGACTTGGCAGTTTCTGTTCTTTTGAAGCTGTAAAAAAAATAAGACTCTGTTAAGCAACATTTTTTTAAATTCACACACTACATGTAGTTTGTGTGTAGTTCTACTTTTTGAAAACATTTGGTATATGAAGATGCACACTATTTTTAGTATACTGCAGATATACTTAGCATCAGTAAACTATACCTAATTGAAGACTTCATGTTTTTTGTAAGAGGACACGTATTAAATGACTAAAATATTTCTACCACAGCAGAGATGCCCATTTTCCAGATAAAGAAATTAAATATTTAATAAACTGGTTAATTATGTTCTACAGCCCAAAAGCCACTCAAGCAGTTTCTTCACATGGCCCATTGTAGAAAGTTCCAGTTTTCTGAGTGTAGCTAGATAACTGCTCTTTATCCTGAGCTTATTCACAGCTTGTGTCTATATGCTTGTCTATATGTATCTAGACAAGTTTGTTACACAGATACAGCATGCAAATTCTGCAGCTAGGTTCAGGTGCACATGCCAGTCAGTGATTATACAAGCATTCCTTTTCCAGGCAGATGCACCAGCTTAAGTCACCTCAAACAACAAATAAGCAGGTAAGGGGTTTGAGCTGCTTTTTAAAAAAAACACCACACCACCAAGGATATTGGTATTCTTTATAATTAGACAAGCTGTCTTCACCAGGCCTACTGATCTACAGCCCAAGCAAACACTGTTAGTGTTTGCAAAGTCATACATATAATTTACACATACAGTATTACCTACCTACAGGACTACTTGCTGGGGTAACTGAAGGTGGTTGGGATGAACCAATGGCACTTGGTGAAGCTTTATCAAAATCCAGAATGGACTCCTTTTGAGAAGAGATCAATTGGGAGAAAAAAATTAAACTCTAGATACAAGTGAAACTCTCAATTGCCAAGTTGCTATTAGCTAACTAGAACTAGATTCATTCTTTGCAAACACACATTGTCAGCACTGTTCTCCCTAACCCAGTAGGAACTGGAGCTTTGTGCTACATCAGCAGAGAAAAACATACTTGCATGAAGTTGTAAGTCCCTTGTATCTGAGTCATCAAATCCTGAAGTTTTTCCCTTCTCAACACTGGATCTTTTGGAAGAGTTGAAGTAGAGCAAAATTCTGCAGCTGGCTGATGTACAGATTTAGGCACCTAATAAGGAGAAAATATATTAAATCTAATACTGGAAGCAAGACAAGCTGCCTTATCCAATATACTCCCAGAGCAACCTATAGGTGTCAGACACCATGGGCCAAGGAATTCTGTGCTGTTATTGATATTTCCCGAATCAAGCTTTCACTTTGTTAAAAATAAAAAAAACCCAACAGCTTACTGTTGCCACACCTAGTTAAGCCACAAAATTAAAACAATTCAGTTTCTTACAGTCAAGTGTACAGAAGACAGTAAGCTGCCTGCATTTGGTGCAAAATTAGGCACCCTCACCTAAGGAAACCCACATATTTGAGTTGAATAACAGAACAAACTTAAAGATCAAAGCGGCATCACTCAAGGTTTAAAACATACTTCCTCCCAATAGAGCCAATGCCAGTGAGTACAGATCTTTTATTAGGATGGCATCTCCAGACATTCTGAAGAAAGTGCACCCAAGAGATACATTGCAAGCAGGTTACTCAAGATTAGACCAGTGCTTCCACTAACAAGGCGGATACTCTCAATACACCAGCTCCTGTAGAAAGTATTACATTAAACTTTTCCAGTTTGGCTTGAAAAGTAAACCTGTGCCCCCACATGGGAGCCTAACTTTGAAGCTAAGTAAGGACTTCTGCAGGGCCTTATTGCTCCTTGACTCTTTCAGATGATCCCTTGGCAGTTCATCCGAACTGGTTCTCAACTTTAAGAGGGAAATATTGTATCAGAGAATAGGCAAGTCTAAGGTATCAGAAAAATCATGATTGTAAACTCTTTAAATAGCAGATGGCCTGTTATTTACAGAGTGACAATAATATTAGACTGTCTAGATAGTCTAACATGTCTTTTGAAAGAGCTTGGGGAAGAGGTAGGCTTGTATTTTAAAACCATAATTTTTAGTGATTCTCTAAAGCTTTGCTGCTCTTATGTTTGTCTACACAGCTAGAGGGAGGCAAATCTGAAGACATTAAGTAGTTGCATTAATTCAACTGGCCCAGCTGTTGAGACACACAGGAACATGTGAAAGCCCTTACTTTCCTACATTACAAACATTCATCTTTTTAATAGGAGGTCACTGCTTCAACATACTGTATAGCAATATAGTTGAGTATTTATATGAAGTCATTAGAAGACTGTATAGCAGAATGGTATGTGTGTCATGACATTTAATCATAACACTATATTCAAAACAAATTGATGAAGTGTTCTTTGTACACTTTCAGGACAACAAGCCCAAACACACTCTTGCATTTCCTCTTCAACAGTTATCTGAAACTAATCACTAGCATTTGCAGAAGTTGCAATACCATGCACAGGGAAGAAGCTTGCAGGGTTTAGTGAGCTTCACAAAGCATAATCCATGTACATGCAACATATTGTTAACTTTGGAGGACTCCATTTCTAATACCTGTGGTCCCACATAACTGCTTGTTGAGCTGTGAGAAGTTTTACTCTATTCTAGAAGAGTGCATCTTTGTACTACTCCATCTTAGAGCTTTCGATGAACAAGCACTACCTATAACTACTGACTATGTAAGTTTGTATTTCTTTATAGTTGAATGAACCAAATGAAATGAACCAAAACTGAAGCTTTTAAAGATATAAGTGCAGGGCAAAAGATACAGTTGAATAAAGTTAAATCTCAGCAAGTTATAAATTAATTTACTAGGAACCTGAATCTTACTGTCCATCACTTTATTAGCCCTTACTTACAAGCAGACTTAACCTTAAAACACTTGCTGTCATGATAATCCATTATGGGTCAAACTGATTAATGCTTCTATTACCTTCCCCCTCCTCAGTACAGTTTCCCAAGACACAAGTACACTACCAAACTCGTTCTGTATGTTTGCAAATGGATAACAGGACCTGTTCACCTTTAAGTCACCTAACCAAGTAAAGTCTGGCAGTGTCTGAAGCTAGTAAGATTGGCCACAGCTACATAAGTTAGACTTGTACGTTAAACAAACAAGTAAAAACAGCCTCAAGAGCATGGAAACAGAAGAGACTGCAGTGTTTCCCTTGTTGCAAAGATGATTATCTTCCATATGCTTTTACGATTTGTTAGTCTTCATCTCCTTCCCCAGCTCAAACTCTGTGCATTATGCTGGTAGCGTTCTTTACTTCAACTAGAAGATCAAGCAAACAGGGTTACATGTATATGAGGGCTTTAAGCCAGGATTGAAACATTGAGACTCTCAGTCCTGTAGGAGTTACTTTCTACTTCCTGCATATATTAAAATATACCAGCCAGAAGCAGCTATAGTAATTTATTTCATTGATTTGCTGTTTTGCTGGTCTTATGTGTTCAAAACTAGAATGTTCAAGTGCAATACAGAGCATACACAAAAAAAGCATCAGAAAGTTAAAGTATGTCATGTTTTATGCCTTTGTAAAAGATGCTCTGGAAAGAGTAATACTTGACATCCTTAAGATGGTTTTAAACCGAGCTTTCTAGCCTACAGTTAGATGCTGTTTCTGGAAGTCACTACAAGCTGGTAACAGATTTTGAGTTTAGTCACCTGTTAGGCCAGCTCACAAACTTACACATGCTGAAATCACTTAACACTAGCAGTTCAAGCAACATTCAGGTTAGTTTTACACAGCACTGATAAGTTTAGGGTCTAATTTGTCATAACAATGTTTCTGACACCTAGCTTTGACACTACTTAGACATTCAGGCAAAAACTTTTGACTATATCCAGAGAACTGACTAAAAATGGAGTTGAAAAAAACCAGAATTTCTTTCGGGACCTGCTAAACCATTGCAAAAAAACCAATGCAAAGGCACACTGACCACTTTGGAATTTTACCAAAGTGCCAGTATACTAGGTACTCCTGTTAAAACTTAATTTTTTACTTTAAAAGACTGAAGGTCTACTTATCCATAACACTAAGATACATTTCAACCACCTTATATAGTAGTAAAGCCCCATCCTATGATACAGGACCTCAGTTCCTCTCTAGGTCTGTTAGCTGTGGAGTACTAAGTGAGCTGGAATGGTGATACCCAAGCTGTAATCCAACAGCGATTGCCAGCTGTGCCATGTAGATACACAATTAACCTTTGCTTTCTATTCAGAGCAGCATTCACAGCAGGTATGAATTAAAGGGCACTGGATGACAGCAAAAGCCAAACTGTTTTGCTTTTATACAACATGCCACAAATTGAGCTCTATCCAAGTGTGTTGGTCCACAGGTTGCACAAACATTTAAATAGAGTAACAGTTTAACAGGCTTGCACATTAGCTTACTCTGCTGCCTTAGGCCCAGCAGCAGTGACACCAGCTTTTTCTCTACCATGCCTAGATCCCTGCACAAGGTCATTTATAGGTTCTCCCTGGGAGTGAAATGGATCCAGCTACAGCACTGCATTACCTCTTCTTTCTTCATGTAAGCAAAGTTTCATTATCCAAAATGTTTAAAATATGATTTTTGTTGTTCTTTCTATGCACCCCAAGGCATACTTTTTAATAAGTGATTATGGAAGCTAGCTAGGTTGACAATATGCTATTTTTTACTGATTCCATATTCTTTTGATATCAGGATTTGTCAATAGCTACCAAGCAAAAATACAGCCAGCTGGTGTTTCACTATGGTCTACTATGCAAATCAAAGTTTGAATACTTTAAAAATATGCTTTGTTTGTTAATTCAGTAATCCATCTTAAGCAACCTTACATTCCAACATTCGATTTAGCTTAAACTGGTTGACTTGCGCACCCACATATTGCTATGAAGATCCCTATGCAATTTGCAAGTCTCTCCAACTGACAGAAGACCCTCCTTTTTCCTTACTGCGAAGTTTTGTCCGCCACTTAAGCCATACGTCTTTTCACCCTATACAAAAGTGAGAGCCCCATCTCATTAGGAAGCATCTTGCATTTAAGCTAAATTAATCTGACACTAGAAGCTCCAAGGCATCTTAAAGTGCTTGAGACTATTCCAGTATGATATGACAGTTTCAGTTACAGGAACACTGTGCATAGTTGAGTGCACAACACCTACTTGTGCTCAGAGCTACTTAGTGTGAGGCAACCAGGTTTCG
The DNA here is from genome assembly GCA_013398295.1 of Chionis minor. Taxonomy (NCBI): domain Eukaryota; kingdom Metazoa; phylum Chordata; class Aves; order Charadriiformes; family Chionidae; genus Chionis; species Chionis minor. The sequence goes on along the minus strand of VZSF01006179.1, from coordinate 59,839 downwards.
TACCTGTACCGCCACCAGTGGACACAAAATTCTGCTCAGCTTGAGTGTAAAGATGAATCAAGCTGAAACACCTTAATCCCATTGTTACCCAGTGCTGCATGTTACCTACTCTTTTAATTTCATGTTCAACCTTCTGTTTGCGCTCCCGCCTCTAGGCACAAAAACATGAATTTTTCAGTTACACCAAGTTTACTGACAAGATCTAAACTTAATCATTTGCTATGAGTAGTATGGAATGAATTTTCTTGCAGAAGGAAGGTAGTAGTGCTAACAACATTGTGTACAACAGGATTGTTCAATTCCCCCCAATTTTCTTCCTGAAGTCCAACTCCAAATTAAACACTGCTCTTAATGATACAATGGAACTCTGCTTTGCCTACCATCCTACCTACTTTCACAGTACCAGAATTGTTACCACCCAAGCACAGGTGAGAAAGAAGGCAGGCTAGCAGCCTGCTCAGCTGTAAGCCCTGCAATAACTTTCATTTTACATTGCTAAAACAAACTATGCTATTGTTAGACTCTCCAGGACAGCAGTATGGCTCATGCATTCATCTGGAAATACATATTTAAGCCCCTGTACAGTTGGTATTGCTTGATCTAGATGTTAGATCTCTCTTGAATCAGCAGCTATTTTAATCAAAAGCCTAAAAAAATTACTGAAGTGCTATTTGCATGCAGCCACAGACAAAGTATTTGATCCCTGGATGAGTCATACCTGCTTTGTACTGATAACAGTGGACAGAGCCAATAGCTGGGGGATGAACTAAGTTAATGCTGTCTTATGCATAAAGCAGTTATTCAAGGCTCAAACACAGCAATACTGTGTTGATGTAAAAAGCAAAGCAGACCATCTTACTAATCATATATAAAGTTTAATTGCCAGAATTACTTCCCCCAAGGAGGAGTGAAATAGGAGTCTAAATATAAGCCTACAAAATGCACCTTATAAAGCCTCTGCTAATAGGTAGCTTTAGTCCAATACACTAGGGTGAAAAGCTTATGACAGGTAATACTACATATACCAACTCACTTCTTTGGGTTCCATCTCAAACTTCTTTGGCCCAACACTTGCAGGTCCCCAGGACTTCGGAGGGTTCTGTAACTGCTGTGATGACACTTGCTGCTGCCTGTCAGCTTTTTCCCAAGCCTCTCGAGTCTCCTGCTTCTTTTGTTCTGGCTCCTCCCTAACACGTGCAGCCCAAGCCTTCACAGGCTCCTGCTTCTTTTGCTCTGGCTCTTCCCTAACAGGCATTTCCCATGATTTCACAGGCTCTGGCTTCTTTTGTTCTGGTTGCTCCCTAGTTTGGGTTACCCAAGGTTTTGGAGATTCCTGCTTTTGTTCTGATTCTTCCTTAACTTTGGTTACCCAAGGTTTTGGGGACTCCTGCTTTTTCTGTTCCTGCTCTTCCCTAACTTTTGCTACCCATGGCTTAGGCGATTCCTGTTTCTTCTGGTCCTGCTCTTCCCTAACCTTTGCTACCCAAGGTTTGGGGGACTCCTGCTCCTCTCGGACACGTGCTACCCAGGCCTTTGGAGTTTCTTGCTTCTTCTGTTCTTCCTCCTCAACACGGGTCTCCCAGGGCTTTGTAGACTCACGTTTCTGTTCCTCTTCTTTAACACGAGCTTCCCAAGGCTTTGGAGAATCTGGTCTTTTTGGTTCTTGCTGCCTAACACGAGCTTCCCAAGGCTTTACGGTCTCTTGTTTCTGCTCTTCAGTATCAACAAGCATTTCCCAGGACTTTGGAGGTTCTTGCTTCCTAGCACACTCAGCTTCCCAAGATTTGGGCTCTTCTGGCTTCTTCTTGACAGAGTATTCTGCTTCAGGCAAATAACGCCTGTTGAGAAACTATATAGACCAAAGAAACTTAATGGCTCCCAAGAAAACATTTTGCTACTACAGTTCAGGTCAGTTAAGTTAGGTCACCCAGCTATTGAAAATTTCTGGCTAAGAGCAGAGCCTAGACAGTTTAAGCACTAGCCATAGAAACTAGGTGGACAGCCATGGCTTTATGCTACAACACTACAGTCTAGGTTTGCTTGGCATGCCACAGAGAAGCTTGAAACTGTCCTGAACAGCACGAGGGGCACATACTTCATCTGAGTGAATCTTTTACCCTTAACCTCAAATGCTAACTGATGTTCCTAGGCAGGAACAATGTCAAGTTCAGTAGTGATTTTTATACAGGTAGCTCTCCTCCCTAAACATCTACAATGCTGTGGTACTGTATTAGTAGACATTCTGCTAAGTATAGCAGCACCATATCCCCCAAAACCTTTGGCTCTTTGGAACTCCAATAGCCAAGTATAACTGCCATTCTTAATGGAGTTTAAATACTAAAAAGTCAGATTCTCAGATTTAGTATCACTGGACTTCAACTCCAGGCTGTGTTTACTATCACTAAGTCTGAGAGTTCAATGAAGTTGTCCTAAAGTTTCCCTGAGTTACTACTTTGTCATAAGCAGGAAGTAAATAAATGAAGCAAAGAATGTACAAGGCTCACTGGCTGAGATTTTTTTTTTCTGACAAGCCACCAGAAAAGTTTTAGTCAAGTAACAGTGTTACCAGCAGGTTACAAAAACTTGTTCTAGCATACACCCTCTAGTGGGATACCTGGGAAATAGGGATTCAGCAATTTCAGAACCAGTATTTCCACTTCGAAAAGGCCACCCATCCCCACCTTTTGAACCAAGTCTACAGGTTTTTATGCTATTGCCAGTTGAAGCTTGAGTACTTAACTCAGAGTCTGAAGGGCTGTTGAAACAGGTCTACACACCCCTGCACACACAAGTTTGTCTTGGGATCCCTACTATTCTGACAAATCGTAGCAAGACCTACATCATTCTCAACCCCACCAATATCATCAAGTCTACTGCAATAAGCGTAGCTTTTAGATGTGTATTTTCTCCATCCTGTAGTACACAAAAGATCAGTGTTTCCACTCTAAAGGCTGATGCTTTGGTTTATTCAGAAAAATGCCAGAGCATTAGAGTACTATATTGCTTCATGTAATCCTGCCCCATTTATTCCAAATTACTCCAGAGAAGCCATAAATTTGGGATTAGAAACAGAAATGCAAGTCTTTAATGCTTCTTGCATAAAGCAACACCGAAGTTGCTGTTCAGACTCCCTTTTTGAGTTTAAAAAACAGGCTGCACAAGTGCAGTTATGTTTCTGATAAATCACAATACTAAAGGAAAGCAATTAGTAGTGGAGTATCTTACCTCCTGTGGCTGTATTTCAGACTTCATAAGCTCCATAATGGATTCTAGAGAAAGGATGTTAATTCGTTTCAACTGATTAAATGCAGAAAGGCAGACCAAACAGTAGCAAGTCTTTAACTCTATTTAAATAGTAGTGCCAATTGCTAAACCAGATATTCCGAAAGCTCAGCTTGTCATTCAACATGCTATTTTTAGACAAGCTTTTATTTTCTGATTCAGTTTTACATTTGCAGACATGTAGAGTTAAACAAGAAACATAATTTGGTTATTGTAATATGTAACATTCCCTACACAGACAATTCTCACATCTTCAACATGGAGGATTGCTCATAAAGCAAAAACATCCTATTACTATGAATTAGATTTTTTTCTTCTACAATGTTAGCCAGAACAGGGCTGCAAGCCTTAGCATTACTAAATGGCATGTGAGCTACAGCACAGCACCATATTTAGCATCAAGCTATGCAAAGTCAATGCTCAGTTCAAGCTTATCCCAACATCATGCTACAGAACCTGATGAACCCTGTAATATTCCACCTGGTTCTTTGACAGACTCTCCTTTTGACATCTGTCTTGTTCTCTCGGGTTTTCTATTTACTTCTTCTTCCAATTCTTTTACTGGCACAGTGGTGCGAGGAGTCGGAATACTTTCAAAGTAGCCAGAGTCTAGAAGTTTGGATAACAGGTCCTTCATGTGTTTATCTAAAGAGTAAAAATGCATGAAGTTAAGATATGAAAGTCTTAATTTAAGGAGTACTCAGACTACAGTTCAAGACTCCTTACATCCTCCCTTTATATAACTTCAGCTTCTCCAAGTTCACACATCTTACAGAGTTACAGCAATAAAATGTATTTGTTAAACTGCTTTATATATTACAGCTGAAAAAAAATCTTTGCAAGCCAGAGGTAAGACTGGAGCTAAACACTGGGTCACCTGGTCTCCCACATGCTTAGAAAGGGATTTGTTACCATTATGAAGTAGCTAGCCTTGATACTAAAAGTACATTGCACAGACTGTAGCATAAGTAAAGCTACACGAAGTCACTACGGCACTGCCCTACAAGACCCTCTTTCCAGCAGTAGGATGGCACATCTCCGAAGGAAAAGTTAAGAACTGCAAAAACAAGTGGGGGAAAGAAAGCAAGAGACTGTTCCAGGCTGAACTTAATCCCCTAAGGTTTTGGACAAGAGTCAGAGTTGACACAGTTGGAAGAAAAACTGTGTACTCTTTCCAAAGAGCATTTTACACTTTCCTTTTTCAAGTGAAAAAGGGACAGCAGCTTAGAGTAGAGAGTAAGACCTCAGAAATAGCAGTGATACTAAGAATTGTTTTAGAGGAGATAAAGACAGGGCACCCTTGAGAACAGGAAGAATATTCAGTGAAAGATCACTGCTACAGAGTAACTAGAATGTAACATAGATATAAAAATTGCCTTCCAAGGCAATGAATTCTAGTAAGTTGTAACAGCTTTACCCGAAGTTTAGCTTCCACACAAAAGGATGGAAGACTGACACTAAAAGGACAGAGATATTGACAAAACAGCCACAGAAGTTTAGATGATAGCCAAAGAGCTACAAGAATTTGCAGTCTAAAATAATGAGGCAACTAACAATTCATGTCAACAGATAGATAGCTAAAGTTACCAGCTTGTAGCTCTGCAAGGCCAGCTTGCACTTTGTCCAGAACTATATGGACTTACATGACTTAGTTGTCAGCTCAATTATCTCTATGTGGAAATTAGATAGGGTACATTAGTGCTCTCATCTAACATTTTCAACAACGTTGTTGTCAATGACAAATGAAAAATTACTGCCACACAGCCATTACAAGATTGGAATAAGTGGGACAAGCAAGGTCTGTTTGCAATAGGAAAGACACTACAACTCAAGTAAGAATAGTTTCCTCACAAACAAGTTCTAAAGAGGAAGCCAGAATGCACATTGCAGCTTAAAACCAGGATTTCTGAACCTGAAAGCCACAGATGGAAGGAAATCTGTAGAGTCCCACAGATTTTGGCTTGCTTGAAATATGAGGACATTTGCAACAGGTCACCTCAAGACTGCGCTGTGCATGATTTGAGATCACAGCGAGTTCCACTAATGACTGTCCTTCCTCAGTGTGGTATCCTGCATTGTAGTCAGACAATGGATACGAGCCTGGAGTTCCTACAAGAGAGAATCTTCAATCTGTTGGACCTTCAGCCCTGGGGCCACTGAAGCTTTGTAATATGCATCAGTGTACTCCACTAAGCATTTCACACCTGGAAATACTGTTCCAATCTTAACCCATTTGCACATAACTATCCAAAAAGCCCTCTGCTACTTCTGCAAGATATTCATGCATCAGCTTTTGGGTTATCATCATTATTCCCCAAAAAGGTGCTAGCACATTGGTAGAAGGACATGCCTTCTTTTTCCAGGGAAAGACTTACTGTATTGTTATTGATCTGTACTTAAACAGAACTTTGAACAAACAGCAGTTCATCCTTGGATAACTGAGTTACCGCACTTGCAAGTGCTTAATTTAGTAGTCTTCCATATATACTATTTGTTTTAAGACATTTAAATGGCGCACAAATTTCAGATCTTTAAGTTATTTCTCTAGATGAGACACTCACATGTTGTTCCAACCACAGGTTTCTCACTTCCTTCTAGAAGGTCCCAGAAGTAAAGAGATGATTGTTCCATCTGGTCTTCAACACTAAAGCAAATAACAGTCTTACCAGGTAAACTCACAGCCAAGACCAAGTGTTGTAGTATCCCAGTACCCCTCATTAAGACATTGAGTAACATTTAGCCTTCTAAATTAAGTCTGCATACATAGAGGGAATTCTAAGCACATTATCCACTACTGAAAGTGATTCATCTGTATCTGTTTGCAGATGATTTAATCTAGCAAACGTAAATTCTTTTGTTTGTAATTAAGAGAAATTAGAGAGCCTAGCATTATCCCCACAAGACCATATGGCTGGACTTTGTCCCAAGCCAGGATTCCCAGACAGGGAAACAATTGCTGTTTAATCAGCTGATCACCTTGTTTATTAGATGCACATGTGCAGGGGCAACCATCAACACCTCCTGCCACTCTGCTAGTTATTGAGAAACTTTGACATAGGCCCACGATCCACCCCACCCCCTCCAGACAATGGATTTTAAGGTGCACCATGATGCAATTTAGTGTCACAAAGGAAAGGAATTATGCTTCTTGCCGAAGTGTAACACAAGGAGAACTATAAGCAACAAATAAAGTTATCTCACTGGGATGAGACTGATATTGCATGGCTTTTTATAAGTAGCTATTCTTTAGTTAACTTCAGAGCAAAGATTAGGCAAGTTTGGCACACAACAAGTGGTTAACAAGTTTTAGGAACTTCATGTTTGAATATGGAAATCATTCTTATCCATGGTGTTTCAACTTAGCACCTAACAACTGCTTTTTCCATATTTAAAAATCAATTCTTACTACACTATCTTAAAAACAGTCTGTCATACTGAACATAAGCATCATAGTACAAGCATGATGCCAAGTTAGTCCTGGCATATCTGTTGACAACCTCTTACCTTAAAATGTATGGCATTTAGTGCCGAAGTATCCAAAACTTCAAATTTTTAAAAATACTTTGAAACTAATAGCAAGAGCGCCTCAGGACTACCACCTTACATTCCTTTGGAATAAAGAAGCACATCTGGATCATCACATGAATGGAATATGGAGCAGTTTTCCCATGCTTACTGCACTTTTTCCATTTCATGAACAGTGAGACCTCAGGGAAGCAACACACCACCAGCCTCCCTGCTTATAATGGTATGGGACTATCTCCCCTCAACCTCACAGGGAGGCATAAGATGGCAGGGCTTGTGTGTAACTCCCAACTGAGGCAGTAATTACTGCAGCTTTCCTTTAATGCTCAGTGATGTAGATGTGCTACATTCCTTGTCTCAGACTAAAGCAAGTGTACTGAACAGCACTTTAATTAGTGTCCCAAAACATAATATTTCAAGACATGGCAGTGTCAAACAGAGGACATTTACTGTAACGAATGAAGCATACCAATTCGACAAAAATCTTGAACTTACCTCAAGTTCTCATTTCTTTCTGGACATGTCAGTTTTGCAAATCTTATGAGGTAGTCTAGTTCTTTAGAAGGCAAGTATATTGCACCATTCACACCACCTTTGAAATCTTTCTGAACATGCTCTTGAGTGAAGTTCTGCAGCACATACTGGACTTGAAGTATTGTACGCAATTTTTTCTTCTCTGCTTCAAGCTTCAATAGACTCTCTCTTCGCTGCGCCTTCCTCTGTGCTTTCAGCAACTATTTCAAAACATGAATTCAACAGTTAAACACAATGGTTTAGTAACAGGATTCTAGGATAAAACACATTGAGTTATAGTATGATCATCATACTTTGATCAAAGTAACTGTTAATTTTTTTTTGGTAACAGAAGGTCCTAATTCCCTCTTCAGCTACCGAAGATCTTTCAAGCTCCTCCTCTGGAAGAGCTCACTATTTATCTACTAATTCCCTACACATCTTTATTTTAGTCAAATTGGATACTGGTAGCTTCACTTGCTATATGCTTTTTGATATTTAGATCATGATTATGCCTGCTAGTTGCTTTATAACAGCTTTCACAACCGAATATAAGTAATTGATAGAATTGATACCAATGCATAAATCCAAGCCTAGCTGACCTTTAACATTTATCACATGAAGTTAGTAATGCAGAAGTAGTCTCAAATTTCTCCTACTGAGACAACTGCCTCTTCACTTTTGAATACTCCAATTTAAATGATACAGCAGAATCCTACAGTTACTCTTATTTCTGTTGGCAGAAGACGAAAGCACTCATTAAATAAGCAACAACACAAGTCATAGAATGTGAACAGCCCTCATGCATTTGAGGAGAAATTTCTCATCATGTACTAAAAGAATTATGCAGCAGAAGCTATCCAAGTAACTGCAGAATTTAAAATGCCTCAGTACAGGGCATCTTATGTTTCTTTGCAAGAGATATGAAAATTTAGTTTTCTAGAATGCACTGTAAAGGATATAAGGATGTTGTTGCCAGAATGCCCCCTAGTGTTCCAGTAATGGGTATTGGCTGTAGAATCCATACTGGCAGTAGAGCCAAGGAAGAAACAAAGTGGGTTAGCCTTTAAAAATAGCATAAGTTCAAGAACAGACATGAACTGGTAGAAGTTAATGCTGAATTACTAAAAACACCTACAGAAAGATACACTGGGTCACAATCCTTCATTTCTGCTTTTATGGGCGGCGACACAGAAGAAAGCGATAGGAAGTAATCCAAGTTTTGACATTCAGCACAGTAGTTTATGTGCATACAATGACTGAGGGAACCCAAAACAGCAACACTGCTGAAAATGTTCTTAAATCTCTGCTCACACAGTGCTTTGAGAGATTTACTGCACCACCTGGAATTACTACATATACAAGAAAATCCTCTCTAGCAAAATTGTTTGGGTCTCAGTCAACACTGAGACAAGCCATTTTACCAGTCCTTCAGCATTTAAGAAGCAGAGAAATAGTGCCAGAGCAGTGACTAATCATGTTTAGCATCCCAAGCATTACCTTGTATCAGATCTTTTCATAAGGATGGTGTTTACTTGAGCCAAGAGACAAGTTTCTCCAAAGCTAACACACTTGCTTACATAAAAATAATGTATGTAGTCTTTAAACCCTGAATAAAGACCCAAATATAGCACTACATCTGTGACTTGCTATAACTAGAGACAACTACAGCAGAATAAGTGCCAAACTCCACAAGCTTCAGTAAAATTTTACTGAAAGCTGTACTTCTCACTGAAACCAGTGTGTTTTAACCTCAGCACTTGCCCCTCACTGGAAACAAAACCATGCAGTTTGGAAGGGATCTTGGGATATCATCTAGCCAGGCCCCCAGAACAAAGGTTACACTGAACCAAGACCAGATCACTTAGAGGTTTGTGCAGTCAGGTCTTGAAAAGATTCAAGGAGAGACTCTACTGGTTCTCTAGACAGCCTGCTCTAGTGCTCAATTATCCTCAGAGTGACCATTTGCCTCCTATCTAGTTGGAAGCTACTATTTCAATTTATGTTCATTCCTTTTTCTACCACATCTCTCACTAAAAAGAGCCTGGCTCCATCCTTTCAGTAATCTCTTTGGTATTTGAAGGCTAATATTACAACTCCTGCCAAGCTGTCACCTCACCAGGCCAAACAAGCCCAGTTCTTCCAGGCTATCCTCACAGGTCTCATGCTCCAGCCCCTAGCCATTCAGAGGCCCACCACAGGACTCACTGAAGTTTATCTACAGCCTTTGTGTACCAAGTGACCAGAACTAGACACAATTGGTTAACAATTACCAAATAATGAGTTCTCCTTAATCTACTGGTCCTCAGTCTAAGTCTAGCCTTCACTGCTCCAGGGGTACACTTAATCTACTGTGCCTGCTGCCCACAAGGACCTGCATGTCCTTTCCAGTAGAGCGGCTCCCCTGCCAATCTGCACCGATACAGGGCATGAGCACAACTCAGGAACAAGCTACCAGCAAGATCTTTAATGGTTTTAAACCTAAGTAAACTGGAGTCATCTCAAGCACACAGCTGAGTTTCAACAATTCAATTTACTTAAGCACAAGTTTTACAGGGGTACACAGTGAATAATTATGTTGTTGAGGCCAGTTATACACAAAACTGTCAACATTTACTCTGCTGTACTCACTACTCCAGACAGTTTGAGCACCTTGTTCCCCCATATTCCAAGTTAGAAGCTTCCCAGTATTCTGGGTATTGGCACGTAAGTGGCATTAGAAGAGTAGCTCAAACTTTGCAGGTACCACAGACAATATGGGGAAGAGCATTTTGTACTTACATCTTGGCTAAGTCCTGAAAAAGTCTTCTGAAGCTCCTTGGCAAATTCCAAGTTGTGTACTACTTCATCATATTTCTCTACCGCCTCCTACAAGGGAATGGATAAAAGTGAATTTTTCATGCTTAAGACTACTAGTTGCATCTCAACACCCTTGTCAATTCCTTGAGAACTGTTCATTTAGTGTGTACTTCCCTGAAACTAACTTCTTTTAAGATACTATGTAACTGCTACTTTAAATTTAGCTGTGAATACCAGTCACCCATGACTGTCTGAGATACAGTACAAAGCCAGCTCACAACACTGCACAGATATCCTAAAAGTTTGTCTGTATTATGCATTCCAGGCAACACTTTGTGCAATCCTTGGTATACTAGCATTGAAACAAGAAAGCCTGGATACCAGTTACTTCATTTTTCCTTTTGTTCCCATAAGTCTCAGCAATGAGGTAAATAGCCACTTAAAAATCAGATGCTGATATGAAGACCTGGAAGGAACACAGGAGACAGACAAGTTCAGCACAGATCTTTTACAGATAATTTGTACAAACTTTAGAAAGAAAACAATATAGAAGGCAAATCATACCATCATGAAAAAGTATTTTGAATTTAGTTTCCATAAAGCAGTGTTCTTTTCTTCACTAATGAGAACCATTAACCAGTCTTTTACTAGCCAGTCTTCAAAAAGACTACTTAAAAATAGGGCATATCAAAAATACAATTAATAATCTACTTTGATTTTTTTCCCCACTGAGGAGTCAGTTCGTTTTTATAAGTCTCTTTGACAGCTCTGAAGATTGCTAAATGCTACAGGTCAGACATGCTGTCCATATCCTCGTACCATAAGGCACGCCTGGGGACTAACAAGTTTGATTTCAGTTGTTCAAATTCGCTTTACACAGTTTGGTTTATGCTCATGACATGATATCAGAAGTTTTTCTAGAATCTAATCAGTCAGTCTAATATAAAGCTCTTTCAGAGCAGTGTCAGTGTTGGTAAGTGTTTCATCAGTGCAGTAATAAAAGCTTAATCTACTGTCCCAATAAGATTTGGGACATGTGCAAATTCCATATGTGTTCCTAAGCAACTGGAAAACAAGTTACACATTCATTTGTTCTACCAGTTTGATTGCTCAGTTACTTGTACTCACTTATTTGTAGTATACTAGACATTACTAGACCTAAATGCTACTCAGCACAACATGAATTACTGTAAAGCACTCATCTGGTAGTTTAAGTTGTCCTCACACAATTTATCAAGCAACTTTTAAGAACTAATTAGCAGGTTCACTTGGCAGAACAACTCCTGAAGCCCTAATGCACACACATTTCACACCTGAGGAAGGCTCACAATTTAATACCAACAACTCACTACACAGATTGCAGTAATTGTGCTTTTAACCATGCAGATCCCAGAGCAAAAGTCCCTACCTGAAAACATCAAGAACAATTACCACTGCTCTGACCACAAGCTATAACTCAGCCTGCAGGAAAGCAATAGCTTTCTTTTGTCACAGCTGCTATTAACATTCATTAACAGCATGTTGGAGGAACAGTGCTGAGGAAAGTCTGCTCAGCTTGCAAAACAGCACTATATTGCTAGTGAGAATATTTAACTTGCTGTAAGCTCCACATTTTTTGAAACAAATGTTTCCTAAAGTAAGCCTAGCACACACAGTAGCTCTTGCAGGCATGCACCATAAGTAATTACAGTTTAATCCACATTGCTTGCAAAACAAGTTCATCACCAGATGTGCACTTCTTTCTCTGTGTGAGAAAATGAAAAATATAGGTGACATCATTACATTAAGGCTCCACTGTATTATAGGCAGTTAGGTTTCTTTAGGCAGGTGTCCAAATTATAAACTCTGCTCTAGCTTCAGTCACTAGGTCCCAGTATTTGTATACACAGTGGGAATTTGCCTCTGAAAGGTACAAATGCAGTATTTCTGCACCTTATCCATTGAACTCAGGGTCTTAACTAGATTATTAGTTAAGTACCAAGTTGATACATGCTTCTACAATAGTCATCTGAACAGTTTGACTATCACTTGTCAGTTCACTAGCAAGACTGAATCCAATTCCCCATTTTAGAAGCTTAAGATATCCCAAAAACTGGGATAAAAATACTGATACTTAAAAAGTTAAGTTCAGCTGGGAATACAGAAAGCCAGTAACCAAGTTAATTGCCATTTTCCGAAGTTAGCACTGCTAGATGCATTTGCAAGAAAAGCATCTGCAGAATCCTTCACCTCTTTAGTTCCCCAGTCTCAATTTCACTTCCGCCTAACAGCTTTTCAGTCCAGGGTGTATAACAAGATAGTCAAGTTTAGAAGTAGCTTTAAAATATGCTAAAGACTACTCAGACCTACACATAATACTGTTTAATAGTCTTATTGTTAGTGACAGAAGAAAACAGATTGTATTTAACAGGTATGATCAAAACACCAAAAGCTCTTGACCACCTGATTCCAGATTGAGTTTAGAGGAACTAAAGTATCATCCTACTTCAAACCATCACATTTAATTCTTTTACTTCTGCACTTGAGATGGTAAGAGACTACATATTTTGTAGCTAAGTGCTAAATGATCATTCACCAATAGGTCTACTCTACTTTTAAGTAGCAAATTATTATTTCCCCTCTTATCCCATTTATGTCTAGTTCTCATTTACAAATCATTCAGAGTAAGGAAATAGTATTAATGTTCTCCTGCTGCTGCACTGTGATAAAGCTAACAGTCAATGAAATATTTTTCCCACTGGTTCATCAACAGGATCAGCAGTACCACTGAAGTGTTGGAGCCCTTTATCACACAACTGTTCTTTACCATGTGTGAAATACATTTTAAAAATGTGACTCCTAGATGACTACAGCAGTAAACCCTTTGGATTATGTGACACTGCTACTCAGACACACTTAAGCAGCAATAGCTTTCACATTATAAAATTTTGGTTTTGGTTCTAGACTCCATTCTAGTTCAAGACAGAAAAAAGCCAGAAACACTGGTTTAACATCAGGCAAGTTTAAGCTAGCGCTGCAAAGTGGATCTTGTTTGTAGATTAGTGATCTTGCATCCTAGCATTCCAAACTCTTGCAACCTTAGGTACAAATTAGACATTTTCTCTATCAGCATTTGACAGTGCTGGCAATTCCCCACCATCTAATGGCAGCACTAGAAGGGCAGGGGAGTATTCCCAATTAAGTCAGTAACACATAGCTAGATTTTGTATTAGGGAAGTGTTTAGATCCCATGCAAGTTAAACCACCATCTTCCTTTGCACCAACAGGGACCATTTGTCAGTTACACTTTAACAGCTGTTTGTAACAAAGAGCACTGTGCCGCCAACAGGCAATGTCAAGTAACACCAGTTAATGAAGAAGTCACAAGTACTATTTAGCTACCCCAGAAATCTTGAGATTTGGCTTCTAACACTGCAATACTGTATAGCTGAGCTGCATACAGACACCTCATCAAGAAATACAAGTGCAGGAGCACTGAAGCTGAAAGTCTTCAGAGCAAAGATAAATAAGGACATTCTATTCAGTACACAACATGAAGGTTCATGAAGGTTAAAGCAGTAGACTTCAAGCTTGCAGCCTCACGATTCAGCTTAATTACCTATAATTTGTCCACTTGGTTTTGTGAAAGACACCATTGCAAGCCTGCAGGCATTACTCCTGTAAAACTACATACATCACCACCTCCTTCAGCAACCTATCCCTTCTGACATGTTTGAAGGTTTTGAGGCCGCCCACTCCTGCATAAAGCAAGCTTACCAATTGGTCTTGATTGAGGGCTTCTCCCTTCTTCAGGCGATCTTTGTAGTCTTCTAATTTGAGCTGTAGGAAAATCCAAAGTAAGTTTTTTAATATAGATTTCTGTCTAATGTGTATTACGGGGTATGAGCAAAGTTATGTATTCTTTCCGTATTTCAAGTCAACCATATACTGCAATAGAACAGGAATTTTACTATTTCCTCTTGTTTTCAGGACAAAGGAACATAGAAGTCTTGCTATGCCTTTGTTTCAGCAACTTCCAGGATTGCCTACTTCCCTTTCCTATCCTTGCTCTTTCATTTCTTACTTGCTAGCTTTGCTTCCTTTAAGCAATACCAATGCATTGACCCTAGATCGTGAAAGGACTCTAAACACAGTGTCTTTAGTTTAAATTAGGGTTTTTTAACTAAATCCCAGCATTGGCTTGGAAAAGCTGTCTTATCCTTGAAAAATCCTACTTAATTTTGCAGAGTGTGTCTTTCAAAGTCTGACCTCCGTTATGGCATCAATATTTTATGGCACTCTATCCTAAGGAAGTGGACTAACATCTTTAGGGAAGAAATACGATTTGTTTCTAATATACTGAAACAGTCTTTAAAAACTGATGCAAACTATACAAAACTGAACTATTAGGTCTTACAAGCTTCTTTATACACACAGGGAAGAGAAAAGGGAGCTGATTGCCATGAAGTTGAATACTATTTCATTGGTATATCTACCCACATAGGGTTTACTGACATAGTACCTATAGAAGCCTAAGGCTAAGAATACTTTCTAGTAAGTCACACTTTCACTTGCTGTCAAGGCCATATTGTCATTCATGTGAAAATCAAAGATACTTGAGATATTCACAACAAGCTTCCTTGGACAACATGAAGACAACATGAAGTTGGTTGATCACACAAGGGAACCATGCTTATCTGACATGATTTAAAGTGACAGCACGATGCATGACATGAGACAGCAGTAACACTGCATCTCCTGCAGGTGGACCAAGTACTCTAGCCACATGGCCAGAAATCTGATCCACTCCCTATTCTCACCCGAAGACATAAGGCCTTTCAGAGAAGCACAACATATTCATACATTTGCTTTACTTGTAATCCTGACCCAGGTACCAAAAGCAACAGCAATGTATTTTTTGTCTTACGGAAAATAGCATTTTCCCAATTAAAACTCATGCATATAGCCTTCAGTCACATGCCAATCAACTGAAAAGTCTTAGAATGCAAAAGCCTGAGCAGCTATAGCCACAATCTTTTCGGTGTATCGCTATCTCCGTTCTTATCCTTACGACTGTTCTGCCCACCCTCCCCAAAAAAGCATAGTACAAAGCAAGAGAGCAGGCTTTAAAGGCTTCCTGTTCAAAAGTTTTCTAGTGAATAACATTTGTCTATATTTAAAATAGAGAAGTCAAAGATTCATGCAAAGTGAAGTGCAATACATATTTAATACAATTTGACATTTCCATGAGTCAGAGGAAACACTGTTCCTAACTTCCAATTTTACATACATCTCTACATCCTAATATTAGATGCATGTAATCGATACAAGAAATAAGATTTTTGCAAGACTACAAACCATCTCCAAATCAGCTCCAATTTAGTTCTGAACCGATTCAGATTATTAGAGAAGCATCCCCAGTTTTGATTAACATTCAATTACTTTTGCTAACCACGAGACATGCACTGTAAAGCTGGCAGCTGAGAACAGGTTTATGGTTAACTGCATTCCTGATTACCTGAAACAATAGTGTTATGCTCACATAATGTCAAATGCAAGTAGCCCATCTCTGAACAGTAAGAATAAAGAACAGCATTCTTTACCATACAGGGGTTATAAATGATAATAAAAAGCCAGTAGCAAATCCATGTTTAGGTCCTTACCCAGGTTATTTAAAAAATAAATCCATGATTATTTTCTATACATAGACACAACCTTATTCCAGCCATTATAAAATAGGCACAGAGTTTTAGAGTTAGCCATTTAAATATGTGCCATGCCAGAGAAAAACAAGTTACCTTTTTTTTCTCAATGTTCCTGATCTTGTGTTTGAGGCAGATAAGCCCATTATCAATGTAAGTCTCATAAGCCTGGGAAGGAGAAGCTGCCGAGTTCAGCGCAGACTGCAGGGGGCTGGAGGGAGGTTGGTTCTCCCCAGACGGGTTCACCTGCTGCTTGGCCGCCTTCATGCTCTTATCCTCCCCCTCCTCTGACCGGCCTGAAGGTGATGATGGGCAACGGAAAGGGGCTTGGGAAAGCTGCACCATTGAAATGGATGGAGCTGCAAAGAAACTCCTTTTATTTAGCTCTCTCAGCCCCTCCCCTCCACTCTTTTTTTTTTTTAGCCACAAAATTGAGCCTCAGTGAGAATTCATCACAGTCTCTCACTCTTCTCCCTCCCCCTTTCAAAATATTTGTAGCAGGAATTTCAAAGCAAGGCAAACTTTGTATTGTTCAAGTCTCCCCACCCATCCAGACATCAGAAATCCTTTACATAGGCAGAATCAGGCAGCACAGGGGATGATTCCAGAAACCCAATATAGTGTCCATATCAAACCAGGCGGGTTTCCCGCACACATCGCCCACAAGGGAAAAAACTGCAAGCAAGCAATTGCAAATCACGCTGCCAGCCTCACGTCCAGGCTGCAGCCTGAATGAAGATTTAGAAGCAGAGCGCCTGGAGGTACAGCCCCCTCTTCTTCTCAACCCCCATTAAATCAGTTTTACCCCTTCATGACCTTTGCAGCAACTCCAAGTGAGAATTTTAAAAAATTTCAATTGAAAAAGCGAAGACAAAAAAAAAAAAAAAAGGCTTGATAAAGCAAGCAGCACACAGCATCATTCCTCATGAGGAACTGGTCTCTGCCTACACCCATCCAAAAAGACGTGCTTGTGCCGTGGCAAGACACTAGGCTTTGATGGGAGGAGCCGGGCTTTAACCTTGAGCAGGGAATTTCTGCGAGGGATGCTCCGCCATCCTCATCCCCAACACCTGCTCCTGGAAAGGGATGACACCACATTTCCGCCGCCCTCCCTGCCCGCCAGCCAGGCCCGCAGCGCACGACCCTGGCAGGCACCAGCCGCCCACGCCGACGGGGACGGCGGGGCCAGCGGCCGGGCAAGCGGAAAACCCGCATTTCGCCGGGCTGAGCCCGCTCAGTCCCCGCCGGTGCCTCCGCGCTCCGCCCCGCCGGCTCCCGGGCCCGTCGAGCGGGACGGGGTGAGGGGGAAAGCCAGGGTCAGCCCCCCATCACGCCCTTGCCAGGGACGGCGGGGAGGCGCCGCCCGGGGAGGGCACGGCCGCCACCGGCCCCTCGCCCGCTGGGAGAGAAGACAACAGCGAGCGGCGGGCGCCTTCCCGCTGGCGCCGCCACCCCGGGGAATCGCCATCACCTCCGCCGCCTCCTGCGCCCCGGCCCGGCTTCGCTCCGCACCGCCCGGCTCCCGCCTCCCCGCTCACCTCGGTGCCCGCACACGCTCAGGCCCGCCCCGCCGCCCGCCCCCCGCCTCATATAGCGGCGGCGGTAAGCGCGGGGCGGG
>VZSF01006179.1:1949-42371 GCA_013398295.1 Chionis minor | reverse complement strand
ACCGCCCCCGGCCCGGCTCTGTCCCCGCAGCGGGAGCGCGGCGCGGGCCCCCCGTGGAGGCACGGGCGGCTGCGGCGTGGCCTGTGCCCCGCGGCGGCCTCTCGGGCGGGTTGGGCCGGCTGCTCCTGCAGGCCGCCCTGCGGGAAGGGGGTCCCCGCCGCCGCCGGCTGGCTGCGAGGGCACCCTGGCGCCCGTGTGCGGGCGGGGGAGATGTCGGCCCGTGCCTGGTTTACTTCAGCAGAGGGTTCCTGCGGGCCAGCGTGGAGCCCCCGGAGGAGACCTGCAGGACGCTGGGTCATCCTGTGTCACAGGAGCCACGCGTGTCCTCTATAAACGTAACCCAGCCCTGTGAACACGTCGTAGCTGGTAAAAGCACTTAAGTCCATTGAACGCAGACAATAAAATTGTCACAAACAAACTTTTGTTAACCTCTAAGAAAACTGGAGATGTTCTTCTTCTGGAGAAGAGGAGGCTCCGGGGACACCTTAGTGTGGCCTTCCAGTATCTGAAGGGGGCCTGCAAGAAAGCTGGAGAGGGACTTTTTACAAGGGCATGTAGTGACAGGACGAGGGGTAATGGCTTCAAACTGGGAGGGGGTAGATTCAGATTAGATCTCAAGAAGAAATTTTTCACTGTGAGGGCGGTGAGGCACTGGAGCAGGCTGCCCAGGGAAGTTGTGGATGCCCCATCCCTGGAAGTGTTCAAGGCCAGGCTGGATGGGGCTTTGAGCAACCAAGTCCAGTGGGAGGTGTCCCTGCCCATGGCAGGGCGGTTGGAACTAGATGATCTTTAAGGTCCCTTTCAACCTAAATCATTCCATGATTCTAACAATGCCATCAGATATCAAAGGTTGGAAGACTAGAGAAAACATACCTTCCAAAGACCAAAGGATTAAGCTGGAACTATGTTTTCTGTGTTTCTCTTTTTTGTAGCTGTTACCTCAAAAAGTAATAAATAATACAACAAGTTCAGAGACATCCTGAGAGTTGTGAAAGTTATGAAAGTAGAGACATTTTGAAAGAGACAATAATGAGTCAATAAGGAAGAATTGCAAAGAGAGGTTTTGCACAATACAAAAGGTGCTCATGTAGCACACAGGAGGGATGAGAGAACTGGGGAGGAAGCACTCATACAAAAGAAGCGCTGCATTTAAAAGTAAAACCAAGCAAATGATAAGTGATTCAAACAATAAGGAGAATTCACAGATTATTGCAGAATCAGATTCAGCCATATGGAACCACCTGTAGCATGCACAATCTTGCCACTTTTCCTGACTTAATCACAAGTCGCAAAATACTTTATATTTCTTAAAGCCCTCATTCCTAGAACAAGGTCACTTCGTGAGGCTAGTTTTCATCACTGAGAAGAAACGCTAATGAATAAGATACAGCTTGCGTCCAGGATCAGCAACGTACACAGGAAGTCCTTTTGGTAGATTTCCATTCTTCATGTGCTTTTGTTCAAACCTAGCACTGATGGACTAGGTCCTTACAAAGTAATTATAAAATGAATGATCAATTAATGCATATATTAATAATAAGTCATAATTAACGTGCAGACACCTGGGACTATTCTATAAATCATAATTATGGCTGGCAATCTACTTTATAGTGCACTTTTACAATTCGGAAATTGTATAAAAGAGGAAAAATTAAAAGGAAGATTCATACAAGCCAAATCCGTATTTAAAATCAAATGATACTTGAACTTCATTTTAAAACAAATACAGAATAACCGTTTGAGACTGATGTTATATACGTTTATAATATATGTGTGTAGTCTCTAGAGTACTTCAAAGAACATTATTAATGTGGCAAGGTCAAGCATGCCAAAGTTAGGAAATGCTAGGATTAAGAGCAGCCTAAATTAATTAGTTTAATGCCATTTTGCAGATCCATTGTGAGATCATCTTTAAGTAGATGGTCGTAGCTTATTACAGTCTAGCCACACATCGATCACAGCCACGGATTCCTAGACTCTCAGTATTCCTAACCCAGCGGTCTGTGAGCTTTACTCCAGGATCTGAAGGGGATTGCACTCGAAAGAAAAACATGCTGTTCCCTTCTTCGTGTTTGACTGATTCTGCTTATCCCCTCCAACTGGGACTGCCCTCATTTTTCCCAGTTCCAGCGATTCATCCCACTCTCATTTTTCTCGCATTCCTATTTCCACTCCTGAACTCCAGGCTTGGTCTTTCTGCCCAGGTCTGCATGCTGCCCGAGTCACGGGCTCCTCTGAGAAGCAGTATCTCCTTTGCACACAATTCCAACCCTTTGTCCAACCACGTCCAGTTTTCCACACCTGACTCTTCATCGAGTTTACCGAAACCCATCCTAATCCCAGTGGCATCCAGTGTCAGCCTGCCTCCCTCCAGCTACAGTGGGCCAACCCCATCTGGCTGTGGTGAAGACTGAGAGATCAGTTTCATTCCGTGCTGTTCCTTTTATTACTGTATTGTGAAACACCAGAAAGTAAATGGGTATGTGGAATAAGATCAGCTGCTTGTTAACTTCAGGAGAGAAAGACATACAGTAAATGTGCTGCAAAGATTATACAGCAATGGACTAGGGAAGTCTGCTTCAGTCATGGAACACCTCTCAGAAAGGAAGGCTGAGGAATTCTGCTACCAGCAACGGATGAATAAAATAGATTTCACAAAGAAGAATAAATTAGCCAGAATTGCACCCAATTTATTAGAAGAACCTGGAGGATCTTAGGAAATATGTTGCTGCAAGGCCATGCTATGCTGCAAGGAGTTTTTTCACGTATATACCCTGTGGGTATCTGTCCGCTGTTCAGACCTCAAAGCCGAGGAGTCTGATGAAAGGGCACTTCACTCAGTGCCCAGCATTGCATTGCACAAGCTGCTGCGCATCACAGGGACTTCTAACTTCTGCAAACGCTTCTGAACGGTACAGTTCTCCCTTTGCACCCCAGCTCCTTGCCTCCTGCGTTTTCTTCACGGGATCCTAGTCTCAGTTTGCTTGTATGGGAACATTTTCTCCTTCCTTTTTACCTCCATTTTCAATCCTGCCTAGCAAACTGGTTCACATTCCTGTTCTTCTTGTGCAACCAGTGCTCGGCACCCTTCCCAATTCCCAGCCAGTTTTAATCTCCTCACTCGGTCCTCACCTCGCCAGAATTCTTAGTTCTATTGACTCCTTTCCATTCTCCTCATTTTACTTCCCTCCCCCCGCCCCCGCCAACTTTCTGCATATTCATCAGATGGTTTATGCTTCCATAATGTTCAAGGGAAACAGGAAAGGAAGCCATGAAAGTAATCAGAAATAGTTACTGTGCCTGGGAGCAGCCATTACAAGTTCAGTCAAATTTCACCTATGTAGCTCCAGGCCAAACAGAATACATTTAATTAAAGCCTGTGTTAACACCTGTAACATCTGTGAAGGAACAGAGTTATGCTCCCTGGCAGAAGCATCTTTGGAGAATTTACAAATTCAGCTGAAAGAGCTCTCTGTGGAGTATGTGCTGACTGCCTGCGTGTAAGCATATTGCACAAAAGCCACTCCTTGACAGCAAAGTTGAAATTCCTGTTCCCAGGCTGTGGGTTTCTGGAATTTCAGTGAAAGTGCAGAAAGCATCCTGTGAACTGCTTGGTTTTTTGAGTCCCATCCTTTAAAATGGCTAAACCAGTTGGTCTCAACTCAGTTTGAGGCAGACACGTGGAATGCAAGATTTCATCTGGAACTGAAAAAGCTGATATAGCAAAGGCAAACTGAAAAAAAAATGATTGGGAAGTGCTGGGTAACCTTAGTAATAAGAGAGGCCAGCTGAGATGGAGAAAGATGTTGTGGTCGAGGCAGTGCAAGCAGCAGCACCTGCTTCTATTAGTTTCTCTGTCCTCGTTCAGGACCTCGTCAAAGCTCAGCTGCAAAAGGGGAAGCACTGCAGAGCAGGCATTCTCATGGGATTTCTTTTTTTGTTGTTGTTGTTGTTGTCTGCATGAGTGAAGATTTCAAAAGAAATCCATTAATTTCCAAGAGTGAGATTAAAGGGAACATTTGCCCATAAATGCTTTGCAAGAGGGACTGGCACATGAAAGCAGGTTTGTTATTTGTGTCAGAAGCGTTAGTTTCATCAGCCCTATGAAGAAAGTTTGCCTACTCTTAAGCCATGGAAGTTGCAACTTGCACCTGTGCTTGTTGGTTTTTTTGGCAGTTAAACTCTCTCCAGAGTTTATGTGCAGAGAACAAGCAGACTGTAAGGCTTTGGATGGCCACTGCAGTCTGCTGTGAGAACTGCCCTCATTTTTAAGATGGAAATCATACTTCTGCCTTTTCTGTGTTTCTGCTACTGAGCACGTGAGCAAGAAGATGCTTAACTCAGATGCAGAGGAGATAAGAGGGAGGAAGACAATATATGGGACAGAAGACTAGTCTAAGTGATACACTATTGGGAAACCTTGGAAATTTGATATTAAAATATTAGTAAGCTTGTAAAATTAGGCACTGAAAAGCAAGAAAAGTAGAAGTAAATTTTCCTTTGAAAAAATATTAATTCAATTAATTTTCTGTCGGCATTTTGATAGATTGATAAATTAACACATTTAGAGTGTTGTTTGCTCCGTGAAACCCTTCCCTTCTCCCTCTTTTGTTCAGTGCCTGATGTGGATGTGGCCTTAGAACAAAACTGGATTGTGCATTAAAACAGTTGAGTTCAGGACTCAATACCTAGTTTTCACAGGGTTTAGAAGACCTACAGTGAATGAGCAAAATAACTGCAGGAAAAGATGTTTTTATGGATAATGCAAGTGAACACTGACCTTTAAGCTGAATTTATCCCTAACTCTGCTACAAACTTCTGAAGAACTTTACATGGATATGATCTTCATTGTCTAGCTGGATTAGGATCTGGTTGTAGATACAGAGCATTCACAGCTGCAAATAACATAAATGGGGGTTATGCTCTGAGCATAATATAGTCCTTTGCGTACAGAGTATTCCGGAGAATGAGGCATTAAGTGTCTCAAATTATGCAGTCGAAGTCAGTAGCATCTGTGACAATTTCTTGGTGTCTTAACTTTTGGCTGTAGAAAGGGGGGACAATCCCACCTCCACCATTCACAGGAATGCTGACAAAAAGCCGCCCAGTGTATTTCCCCATTCAAAACCAATTCTGTTTCCAAACCAGACCTTTATTATTTAGTTTTGGTAGCCTGCAGAAAAATGTTTTCTTTTCCTAGAGGTGGAGTTCTCTGACGGGAAGAGGTTATTACGAATAGGAACCACAGAACTGCACATGCTCACCATTCTGCACGGGAAGTAACTACATGGTACTGTGAGCTAGGTGTGCTGCCTTCATCTGCCTCTCTGGCAGAGCCCAGATGGTCCAGCGCTTCTTTGCTTTCCCAAGAAGTAGCTATAAGTGGCTCAGTGACTCTGTTTTTCCCTCGCAGCCCTGAAGAACCCTTCAGTGCTGCAGGTCTCCATTAAAATATTATTCTGTTATGTTGTATTTCTCTGTTAGAGCGCTTTTTTTGCTGTGGGCTTCATCCACAGTAAAGTAGCTTCGCAATTTTTTAAAACCTTTCTAAAACATCTGGGGTCCTTCTTTTTCAGATTTCTGAGTTCTTACAGAAATGCATTTTCCTCTCACAAAATTTGACTTGCTTGCTTGTCCAGCAACTCGGGTGCAGGATCCTTAATCGCTAACGGCTCAAGTCTCTGTGTAGCAGAGGATCTCCTGGCATCTCAGAAGCAGGAATCTCTGGCTGACTGTGCGTTTATGACCATGGGTGCATGGCTCAAAAATGTTTAAGTCAAATAGGTTTTAAAATATAACAGCCTGACTCGGTCATTTTCTTTATCCAGTTGGTCCTCTGACGTATGGTTTAGATAGTGATGATTTGGACAGCTTAGAAGCTTTCACACCTTTCAGTTTTATGACCAATAACCCTAACTCCTCTGGAGAAGCTAATGGATTTTTGTTATTCCCAAGGAAATACTAATAATAGATTTATTTCCTTCTTATTGCCACCCGAACACCTTTGATCTCATGCTTTTCAAGTGGACTCTTAGAAAATATTTTTACTTGTGTTTTCCTTTTTCTTACTGTGTCACAGCTGCATTCTGGGACTCAATTAAACTTAATTTTAAAGTCTGATTTCAGACCATGACAGACTCTCTCTGCAATCTGGTGCTTTTCTCTGCATCATTACCCGACATGTTGTGAGGAAAGAATAAAATAGGCCCCACTTTCTGAATTTTTCCCATTAGAAAGAAAGGATGAGTGTCAGACAAATTGACGTTCTGGTAATCTGTCTGTCACCTGAACTCAGGACTCAATTTCTGTGGGTTCCTTTTTTTTTTTTCTTCTGCAAGTTCTGAGCAATTTCATATGCAAAATGCTATGCACCTGTATATAATTGAATAAGAAAAGGAGCAGAATTTGTCAACTTCACAAAGTGCTATTATAAGATTCAGTTGGGAGGAAAAAAACCAAACACACAAAATGATTAGGAAAGAAAACCTGAAGACTGTAGAGATTTTTATTATCAGTTAGCTTATTTCATGAATCTGTGTTCCTGTGAAAACTTAAAATTTACATGGAGTAATGTGGTATTTATGTGCAGAAGATGTTTACAGAAGTTTAAAATGCATGGTAAGTAGAAATTATAGGGAAAAGTCATAAACCAGAGACCCAAAACAGATAGATTTAATAAAGTGGAGAGGTGTTTTCTAAAAATGTAGGTGCGTCTGCTTAATTTTATGTTGCCCATTTTCTCACAGAATAAAACAATACTGATCAAATGAATGCAAATAAACACAAGGTTAAGTATTTATAGGATATGTGCTCTGTTTCTTGAGGATCTCCAATGATTCTTGTAGAATTCAAAATAAGAGAAACAATTTTGATCGTAGTCCTTCATTTTCCTACCTTTTAATAAAATCCAGGCTGTTTATTAATTTGTATTCTAAAAAGATCTTGTATTTCTGTGGCAACTATTATTTCCTTACTCACCAGCAAATAAATTGCTCGTAAATCTTTCGATTTTTTTTTAAAAATAGCAATTGATTTTTATCAGAAATAGGAATATTGTTGGCAATTTGTAACAGGGCTGGAACCACCCCAACAATTTTATAAAACTCTTAGACAGCTAGCAGGATGCATTTATCCAGGGATCCTCACAACGTGGGTCTTGATATTTTTTATACTATTAAAATGAATTAAATATTGGACATTGTTTTCATTACCTGCTTCAATATTTGTTACGAACAGTAGTTCAAATACTCCCTCTTAAAATGTCTGCATAGAAACTAATCTGGTTTTCTCTTACCTTATTAAGTTTTGCCACAAGAAGCAAGCTTTCACTTGGAACAATTTAATTAAATACTTTGCATTTTTATGTTGGCCATGTTGATATTAGTACAGCCACTCATACAAGTGACGGAACATGGCAGAAGCCACAAGGAGTATAAACTGCAGTTGAGCCTGCAAATTATTTTTTTGTTCAGGACCCTAATTAAATGTGTGCACAAGCACATGCTTAACTTTGAGCATTTGACTAATCCCACTGACTTCATTAAGACAATACATTCTACAAATTTCATTTTTATTAAAAATTCATATTGAAAAGCATGGGGTTTTTTTTTTGCATTTGCTGTTTTTCCAGCTCACAAAAATTGTGATCTTAATGGGAGGGTTCATCTTCTTAAAGAGGTGCAGTAAGTGCTTCCTTGAGATAAAAATCTTGACAGCTTTCCAGGACAGTATTTGTATGCTAATGGAAAAGTGACATGGAAGAACTTTACTTAAAGTGTTTGGGAATAATTGTTTAGTCTCTGTATTATTCATATAATTCATATTATTCAGACAATTCAGATACATATGTATGTGTATGTTTTAAAAGTTATGAATACTGCTCAGTTCAGAGGTCCTGTTTAAAAAAAAAAATTAAAAAAACTAGTGTTTCTGCAGCTCTTTGAACATGCAGAAATGTAGTTATGAAAAATTAAAGGATAATGTTGTCAAAAGCATACTGCTGTTACACTTCCTGGAGCCAACGGAATATGAGGAATGTTTCCTGGTAAGAAAAACCAGAACGAGCTCTGAAGCTTGCCAGAATACAGGAGAATAGTTTCTCTAAATTGTTTACAATTTTCCTGTTTTTCAACCAACTGTACACGAGCACCACTGAAGACAAAAACCTGTGAAATAACCAGAGCCTTCAGCCTCCAGTCAAGTTAATGGCAGCAGGGTGTTTTCAGATCTTCGGAGAATGAGACCAGCATTACACTCCTGCGCCAGGACCGCTGCTGATAAGGAAACAAAAGAGCCAGGGGTGAGCCTGGGAGAAAGACAGAGGTTCCACGACCATCCTACAGCTGGGAAGGAAACCTAGAAAATCCCAAAGAAATCACCACCTTGAAATCTCTTCCAGTAATGCCGAAAGGCAGCATGAACAGATGTGGTTATCTTCATGTTTCAGTGATAAATAAATATGCATTCATTTCACAGACGTAGATTGACTCAAGTGTCAACAGCGTGATACACAGGATAGTTAACGTGGATTGAAAAAAATTTCCCTTTTGAATGCTGCCCTGTCTTACACACCTAGGTTATGGCCACGTTGTTGTTGCCACTAGCACGTCAACAAGAGTGCAATATCCTGGGCCACGCTGGATACCTGGATCTAGGACTCCTGGCAGTCCTAGACTGAGCAGACAATTCCGTAGCTAAAAGCCTCCGCTTCCAGAAAGGCTGAGTAACCTATAACTCCCTTTGACGTCCGTTGTAACCAGAAATGCTCAGCCACTCTGGAAATAAAACCAAAAGCCCCCGCATCTGTAAATATTTGTTCACAGGTTTATCTTTAAACACATAGGTAATCCTGCTTCATCCAGCCTTCATTGAAGACATTGGAAATATTGACACGGGCTTCTCAATATTTTGCCAATATTTTGTCAATATTTTGCCCCTCACTCCCACTGGGCTTCTTGTGTATTGAGAGCAAGCCTAAATTTCACTTATGGGCTCACAAAAAAACCCCAACTGAATATTTGGATATATTTCATGAGAGAGACTTTACACTAAAAACCTCCACGTTCCCCCCTTACCTTGCCACAATACCTACCCGTGATGCTGCTGTTAGTTTCTAACTGCCAAAGGTTTACTACTTTCAGCTTTGCCTTTTAGTTTGCTCCTGTCTAAAGTTTCTTTTGCTGTGTAGTTCAAGTATGTTATACCGTTACAGAAAGGTCCCTATAATGGTGTCTGACTGCAGTTCGGTGGGTATTTCTGCTCCCTGCAGAGAAACCAAATAGAGAAACATACAGTAAAAACTCAGGGGACCTTAAAAATCCATTAGATTTTATAAAAAAGATACTCAGATATGATGGCCATATGAAATGCCAATATAATTTACAACTGGTTTTTTTTTATTATTTATTTGTCTCACTTCAGTGGCTCACAGGCTGAGTCTAAGTCTCTCGTACTTAATAGATGTGGGTGGTTTTTTTTTCAAATGACACAGGGGATTCGCAGACGTGGCATGTTCCCAAGAACAAAAGGGCTCCACACAGGGCAATACAGTCCTGCTCAGCTCCTCTTTGCTTTACATGATGGGATGTAGCAGGGAAAACACAACATGCCAAACCCTGAAAATTATGAGTGACCCTCAGAGTGGAACCTAAAGTAGCTGCCTAAATTTCCAGTGCGGTTTAAATAAAATATTACTATGAAGCTGCCCTCCCAAAGCCTCACAGCAGATGACCTTTCTCACAGCTAATCAAGATATGATTATTTACTCGGAAATTCTATATACAGACTTCATCTTCAAGTAGAAAAATTATAGCAGTTTAATGGGCTACAAAACATTTCTAACCTTTTTTTTCATGTTTATATGATGTGACTGTTGCAATTAGGAACACCATTCAAGCCTGCAGGTGCAGTTGAACAGAACTTCACATGGGAACTTCCCTTGATAATTGGTGTCAAGGATAAAAACATATGTAAAGTATCAGACTGAATTTTAGCAAATTGACCAGTTCTGTATTGACTCAGCCTTCCAGACAGCCTGCCCCTCCACATAGACAGAGGAAGCTGCTGTTCTTTTACATTGCAATCGTCAGAAGAGGAATGTGTGCTAAACTCTGTGTGTGTGGTGGGGGTGCTACTCACGTTTGGTGGACTGAGAAGAAACGGGGATATTTCTGAGTAGATGCATTTTATGTGATTATTATGTGGCCAGTCCAGCAAAGCACAGACATAAGTGTACAAGAAATTAAATTGACTCCAATTTAATCTTAAACACCTTTTTTGTGGATTTTTAGTTTCTTTAGACTTTTTTAAAATATACTGGTTAGCTAATAAGTGGCTTCTTAGGCTCATGTTAACCATCATTTCAGCAAATGCCATAAGTGCAGCATTCAGACAGAGCTCAGTTAATTTTATCCAGCACCTTTTATGGGAATCTCATGGTTGTCTGGAAGTTTCCCACCCTGGGAGAGAACGCTTGTGGTGACGGGTAGTACCCTGATGTGGGCGGGAAGTTAACTTTTTTAATCATCTGTTGATTAGTTTCATCATGTTGCATTTTCTATTCATCCTCCAAATATACCATTGGCCTTAGGGGGTAACACCTGTGTCCAACATTTTTTCATTGACCCTTCTTCTTTCTAAAAGCCTCAGGCTACCTGCTTCCCTTCTTCATCAGGCAGTTACACAATATGAAGTGTGTAGCATGCAGATGAAGTGCTGTGAAGGAAGGGATGTCTTGAACTCATTATTTGGTGAGATATGTAACAATGAACTATTTGCGATGCCGTTGGAATAACATATGAAATAAATTAAGTGGAACGGACTTTGCCATTCTGCATATGATAATGGAGAGTTTAAAAGCAATGTCTTAGAAATTATGAAGATGATTGAAATTATTATACATTTATTTTCTACCTCATACGTTAATAAGAGTTGTGACAGTGATTTCTAAATAGATAATAGAGAACAGTGAACTCACACACATGCGTTAAAAACGTGATTTGAAAATTCCCTACTTTGTTGCATAGTCATGAGGCCTGTTTCTTGCACATTTAATTTCCTTTCAACACTTTTAGCCCAGTGAATAATTATAATTATTAAATGAATGTACTGAAGACTGAATAATTTTTTATTTTTATTGCTATCTAGATACTAAGGCAGGTGGAAGTGATGATGAATGCAGTGTTTTTTAAAGACAAATGTTTTATTTATTCTGTTGGGCATAAGTTTTCAAGTAATTTGAAAATTTAAATGA
The DNA here is from genome assembly GCA_013398295.1 of Chionis minor. Classification (NCBI taxonomy): domain Eukaryota; kingdom Metazoa; phylum Chordata; class Aves; order Charadriiformes; family Chionidae; genus Chionis; species Chionis minor. The sequence goes on along the minus strand of VZSF01006179.1, from coordinate 31,120 downwards.
ATTTACAGCCTACAACAGATGACAGAAAGACAGTCCTGAAACCAGAAATCTCATTTTCCCTTGCGTTGGGCTGCTTAAAACAACCAATATATTTAAAAAGGCTATGGCTTAAAGTATGCTGTAGTGTTCAGCTAATACACACAGTTAATTTATATGTTTGTTTTGGTTTGTTTTTTTTAATTTAAAAAACCCAAGTTTTTAGAAAACCTGAAATAAAAACAAATTTTGAAACTACGTAGGGGTTCCAGAGGATCTCAAGTATTGGATATTACTTTACCATGTAATCTCACACTACTGCCAATAGTCCTTACTGACAAACCATTTTACTTATGTTCATTTTAAGACATTTCCCTAAATATTTTAAAGCCCTGTGACCAACAGAGCTCTCTCTTTTTTTCTGCTGATATTTAGAACTGGGTATGTAGCCTGATCCACCCCCAAATCGTTATGCACAGGGACTATGATGTGCTTCCAGATTCAAGTCCTAAATTTGGCAGATTTGAAGTTACTTGTTGCAACAAACAAAACGCTGGAAAAGACAGAGTAGAAGTGAGATGTGTAGATGTAGTGCTGAGGGACATGGTAACTCGGCAGCGCTAGGTTAACGGTTGGACTTGATGATCTTAAAGGTCTCTTCCAACCAAAACGATTCTATGATTCCATGACAGTACCGTGTCAGTCGTGTGATTGCCAAGCCAGAACTGGGTTGGGACCTTCTGCGTGCACTGCCATCCCTGGGGTTCCCTTCCCACAGCCCTCTCCTCAGTAGCCTCACCCCTGGCAGAGAAACCATGACAAATAGCTTGTTACAAGCTTGTAGTGACTTCCTAGACAGTAACATCTCACACAATTAATCTGTTTGCCAATGCACATCCATCTAAGCCCTAACAGAGTTGTAACAGTAAAAATACGTAGTCAGAGTGTACAACCCACCGAGTACCTGCTTTCTGTGTCTCGGGGAGCATGTATGTTACCGAAGTGGTTAAGACAAACTGAAATAACTCATTCTTGTAACACAGCAAGAATGCCCTTTCAGTGGGAAATGTGATATTGTTATAACTCTATTGTATTTTTAGCAGTATTATCCTACCCCTTGATTAACTCGTGCTCTCGGATGTAGATGCAACTGAGGGCAAAGGAACTAATGAGGAAAGAGAAGAGAAAGACACTTTGAAGTTGGGGGGGGGGAGGCAGCTTTAAAGTTAGAGAGGGCCCTGGGTAAACTCCCCCTCCTGCGGACATATGTGTATAACTTACGCTATTGCTGCATTGCAATAGCGGACCTGCGTGCATAAATACTGATTTACTATCTGTAAATTTTATGTGTACATTTACAGCCACTTTACAGGCCATTTGTGTTGTCACTACAGGGTATAGTGAACTAAGTGTAAAGAGAAATCAGATTCTTGGTGTTTCTTAACTTTTCAAATGGCTACTCATCTTCAAAGGAGAGAAAAATGTGAAACAGTAAGAAGCAATTTTCACTTTGCGCCATTTTAGACAAGAGCAGAGGTGACAGCATAATTTTTGAACTCTCTTCTCGCTAGGTTTGGCTAATAACTTGGCAGTAACTGGCCAAACCACTCTAAACAAGGAGACAGGCAGTATTTTACACAGTTTAAAATCCCATCTCCGTTCTCACTACAGAATATAGAGCTGGGAGGAATGTCCTGGGTCATGGAGTAGGTTTCCCTGCAGCCACAGGCTGTCAGAAGCATAATCCCTCATATAAACACTGCCCTTTTATTTTGGCCAACTCATAGGTGCATAATGTCCAAGTTAGAAAACTAAAGAGAAATCTACCTCATGGTTCAGAGCTTGCAGACATTGCTGCATTTAACCGAATTCAAGCAATGCAGGAAACAATAAAGAACTAGCGTGAAAGGGAGAGACTGGACTTTCCTGAGATTTTTGTATTAGAAAATCAAATCTGATCTAACTATATATAAGACTGCCAGAATCATCTTCCAAATGCCATGGCAGGAATCCACCTCAGTAACTTCTCCCTTGCCCCTCAAAGCCTACAAGAGTCTGAATTACTTTTCCTGCATGGATATGAAACCATTCCGTTTTAGCTTTAGCTCCTTTTCTGCTTTCCCTGCAGGTAAAAAGGGGTCTGAGGAATCTACACAGGTCACTGCGGATGGCCATTTTGCTCAAGGGAGGACATGTGGGAAGCCAGCTATCTCCGCACCGTTGCTCCGGAGGTTCTCTGCCGGGCTGCGTGCCTTTCTCCTCAGCCCCATGCTGTCACCGCGCAGCCATCTGCAGCTCACAAGCTTCCCATCTAAGCCTCGGAGCCGCACATCGTGTTGTGCAGAGCACTGTTCACACAGGCCCAAACAATAGCCGAGGGTTAGCTTGTATAAACGCCGAGAGGTGATGCAGAGGGGACGGGCTCTTCACTCTCCCGCCTTCAAAAGAGGAGAAAGTGCCTGCCTAGCAAAACAGCCTGTCTCCCATGGAAAGCTGGTAATACAGATGAGGCGAAGCTCCTGCTTCCTGTCTGCTGACAGGGGCCTTCCAGAAGCAAAAGAGACAACAGATGGTTACTGTATGCTAACACCACTGAAAATTTGTTCAGGTCCAGACATTTCTCAGCTCTCCTATTCCACGCTCCCATGTATCTCCATATTCTCTCAGACCTTTCCTAAAAGGCACATTTTTCCTCACCTGCAAGAAAAACCTGCATTACACTAACACCACCGCCTACATCTACAAAAATCATCTTTTTCTAATGTACTCTTTTCCATTTCCTCCTTAAAAGCCACGTTTGCTCAGTCTTCCTGTGTTGAAATCCACTTGCATACTGTCTGTTCCTATTTTCCATTCTATCTCTGTCTTAAACATTCAACTTGTATCAGGACTCCTGACTACTCCCAAAGGTGCAGAGTCAGCAACAAAAACATTAGGATTAGTTATCACTCAGACTTCAAAAGCATGTCCAACAGGCTAGACAGAAATGACAGAAACATTAGAAGAGGCAAAGTTGAGAGAGAGAGAGAAAAGGAGAGGGGATCAGACTAAGAAGCCGATGTTACTTTGGGAAGCTGGTATATAACATGATTAGATTTTACTCAGTTTTTCTTTCTAGGGTGCCTTGACCTCTGTTCATGACTATCTAAAAATTTGTAGCAGCTCTGTAACTTTTAAAGATTAAAAATAACAGGAAAAGGAGCACAGGGATTCCTATATCCCTGTTTTATTTCAGTCCAGCATAAAGGAGGACAATAAATCTGCTGCCCCTTCAGGACATGAAATAGCATGGTAACTCCAGTCATCTCTATGTTCCAGCAGCTTCAGGAACAATTGCCCACCTTTGCTTCCTCCCCTGGCATTTCTGTCCCTGTGGCTGCTTCAGCAGGAGCCTGTGGACTGCCCAAGTGGCATTTGGGGGACACACGGAACTGCTGCACCCCAGGCAGGCACACTGAGGCGTGCACACATATAGCACGCTCCCGTGGGTGCGCCCTGCCACGGCCATCCACTGGCCATCCCATCTGCACAGCGGCCATCCTGCCCAGTCCCCAGACCCCCAGGGGCGTGAAGGGGGTGGGACCACAGGCGTTTTGGTAAATGGGACATAAAGAGGCGGCTGCACTCACTGTGAATTATTTGCGTAGATCTCATTAGCTCCTTGTGAACTCGCCCTGTGCCACCGCTACAAGGTGGCAGCCTTTCTGTAAAGGATTCCGGCTGTGGTTTGCACGCCAATTCCTCAGGAGATGTCCTTGCCGTGAAAGCAATCCTCGTGAGGGGACATTAATGACTGAATTGTGATGCTTCACCTGGGTTGGACCCACTGCAATTTTCCAATTACTTAGTAAGGTTTCTCAAGGAGGTGGAAGACCTTCTCATACTAGCTCAAAACTCTGCTTCAGTACCGAACTGCTGTGGAACGCCATGGCCTAATTAAGGCAATGTTAACAAGTAGCAGCAGCACACGGCTGTGAAATCTCACTGGAGTGGAACAGAAGTTGTTGATCCTAGTTAAGTTGTCTCTGAGAATCAGCTGTAAAATTCACAGCCATTTAATTTGCATCCGTCCTCAGATGAAAAAACAGGGTCTTTTGACTCAATTGAAATGGCCTGCATCCTTAAGGAGGATTTGGCCCTTCATACGTAGGGGACTCTGCAAGTGATAGATGCCACGCATGCCTCCTGCATGTCCTACACTTTCGCTTCTTGAAGATAAAAATCACAGAAGGTATACCAGTGGCTTAGGGGCAATGAAGAATGCCAGAGCTTCCTGATCTAGCAGCAAAGCCCACCTACTGATTTATGACCCAATGTGTACCCTCACGAAAGCAGAGTTGAAAAAAGACTGTGGGTGGGTATCAAGTCTGTTTCTCACACTGTTACAGAAAGTGGGGGAGAGGTCATGGTCCCCAGTCAGCTCCCTTTAAGGCAGAGAGGGAGCCCAAAGATCATCTCTTAGAGACAAATACCAAGGGTCAAACTATGCCAGATCAGGCAGAGTCATCAGGGAGCACGCACTTCCTAGGCATCAGAAGGTGAAACACCCATGAGATGCAGCATTGCCGATCACTAGGGCATCACCCTGTTTCCCAGTTGAAATAGGTGGGAAGAGACCCGGCAGCAGGGAAGCATGCCTGGCATGCCCAGCTTCTAAGAAAATTGCCTGCCACGTCTACCAGCTTGCAGCGGCACTGGGACCATGGCTTGTTCTGCTGTGGAGGGTGGCCAAGTGGAGCGCTGCTCTCACAACCTTGCAAGGCTGCCACATAAGGGATTCAGCGTGTTCACAGCGTTTTTGCTGAGAACAAAAGCACCAGGGACCAGTGTTACTGTGAGCGCAGCTACGGCTCTCACATCACGACACAGCACTCTTGCACTTTCTGGTGAGAAAAGACAGACATGAGAATCTTCATTCCCTGCTAAATGAACCTACTAGCAGTAATTCCTCTGCACCTCTTATAGTCCCCAGCTCCTCTTAGTGGGTCAGATCTTCAGCTGGTGCCACCTGGCTTGGATGAGATAATGACACTAATTTACTCTGGCTGAAAACCCGGCCCATCACTTCTGTATTTTGAATCTGAATCATATTCCAGGGCTTGATGGTTTGCTAGTTGCCTGCTGGGGGAGCACAGTTACTAGCATGTGTACTGTCTGGGAGAAGTGCAGCCCCTGTGTTGTTTCCATCTCTGCAGTCTGGAAGCATTGGAGGAGAGCGTATTTACCATGCTCTGCTTCAGGGTGAAGGACTGTTTTGAGTTTTTCTGAAATTATTATTTTCTAGCAATAAAGAATCTACTCCTGGGAATAGTAAGGGTGCTTTGTATCACTTTGGCAGCGTAAGGTTCCTCAAGATCAATGCACAGGTAACATACACTCTAAATTCTGTAAACTAGCCCAGAACAGCTGAAAGTTCAGGTAGCTCCATAGAGTTCTAGAGTCTCTCTTTTTTCTCTCTCTTCCTTTTCATCATATGCTAGTAAACTCTTAAGGCCTAAAACCTTACTGCTTTTGTCCATCAGGCTGAAATAAACCCATCCTTTTAAATACTGGCAATGTAAACCTCTACACCTTAAGGTGTACTACCCATGCTACCTTTCAATTCAGCAGGAGCACATTTGCGATGTGATTCCTCCGGCTGGTTTTAGATAACAGGATAATTCAGGTTGGACAAGGTCTCAGGTGATCTCTAGTTCAGGGGCAGATATGAGGTCAGACCAGGTTATTCAAAGCTTTGTCCAGTCTTGTCTTAAAAATCTCCAGAGGTGGAGACTTCCTAGCTGTCCTTATGATGAAACAGTTTTGTCTTATTCCCAGTTTGTTTCAATTTATGCCTCTTGGTTTTTATTTTCCCATCATGCACCACTGGGAAGAGCCTGGCTCCGGCTCTTGCTAACTTTGAAAAGGCTGCTGTTCGGTCTCCCCTAATCCTTGTCTTCTCCAGGCTAAACAAGTCTAGTTTCCTCAGTCCACACAACGAAAGTGCCCAAGCCCCTTGACCATCTTGCTATCCCTCTTGCTCAGTTCCTCAGGGTCAGAGGACCAGACTGTCCTGGTTTCAGCTGGGAAAGAGTTAGTTTTCTTTTTAGTAATTGCTGTGAGAGGAATGTCAATAATACCTACTGTTTTTAGTTGTTGCTAAGTGATGTTTACACTATTCAAGGACTTTTTTCAGCTTCCCATAGAAGCATAGACGGGAGGGTGGAATGGCCAATGAATTATTCCGTACCATAGCCATCATGCTCAGTATGTAAATGGGGGTTTGCCTGGGGGTAGGAATCCATGATCACTGCTTGGGATGGTGCCAGTTCACTGGGTGGTGGGTGACCCCTGTCATTATTATTATTATTGTTGTTATTTTTCCTTTTCTGTTATTGCTTTTATTAAACTGTCTTTATCTCAACCCAGGAGGGTTTTTTCGTCCCTTTCCCTCTTTTTTTCCCACTCCTCCCCCGCCTCTTCTGGGGAAGAGGGGGTGGGGAGGGGGCTGAGCGAGCGGCTACGTGGTTCTAGTTGCCAGCTGGGGTTAAACCACGATGACACAGACCAAAAGAGAAAAGATCACAAAGAGGGGACTGGGACGCGCTCTCAGTGTTACTGGCAATTTTTTAAAGGGATCCTTTTTTATTTAGACAACATCCCACAACCATCTTACCAACCTCCCCCCAACGCAGCATTGTCTCTTTTAAACCTGTCCCCTGTGCTATTTCTCAAACCCTTGTAGTGCCTGAGGAATACACCTTGGAGCAGTGAAAAACTGCAATTACGGCTTTTTATGTCCTCTTCCAATTTATAGGTTTTTCAAATCACTCTACATCCAACATATTTACTTCATTTGTAATTTAAAAAAAAAAGGGGTAAATGCTATCCAGCTTAATGAGAGTGGCATTTCCATTCAAAAATTATTCCTTTCTGTTTGAAGAGGCTGTTTTGGAAATGAACATCATTGGGAGCTTTTCAGTTTGTCACAAGTGACAGTGAATCAGGAAGGAAGGTTGTGGGGTTTGTATCTCATCATTCAAGCCAGTTTTGTGGTTGGATCCAACGGGCAGTTAGAATGTAAAAAGTTACTTTTTCACTGTTTTCAATACAGCTTAGGTTTTGGACAAATATTTCTAAAATAACACAGAAAGAATTAAAAGCAATGTAAATAAATATCTGTCCATCATACATACCCCTGAAATAATTTGGAAGAGACCTCATATTTGAAAGGGACATCAAGGTGGTCTCTGGGGACCCTGTGCACATCTAAAGGCATCCCAGTCTGGTGCTGCTCAGTCATTTAAAAATGATATCTGGGATTTTGCTAGAGCTTCCCAAGGCATTGTAGTTTTCAAACTGGACTCCCTGTGGCCTGGGCTGACTGCTCCCCTTACTGGTCCTCAGAGTGGGCATTTCCTATTCCTCCATGAGGTGGGAGGTGGGACCCAGACACCATACTGAAATGAGCACAGAGGGGGTCCTCTATCGAGGGGGATAGAGCCCTACTAAGGCTTTCTTGTCATCTTCAAAACAAGAAGCTGGGTTTCTAATGGGTCCTCAGCACCCATTAGTATTAGACCTGCTGTAAGGCCCAAAAAAGTTAAGGTACCAGATCAAATATACACGTTGTTCATTTGCATTTAATTTGGAAACCTATAGAGACTGTAAAAAGAGGAAATTCAAATTAGAATATGTAGGAGGATTTTTAGGACTTTGCTTTAACCGGAAATTTGATTGACTGAAGTGCTGATAGTCTTAAACCTTAAGTGCCTGGTGTCAGGAAGGAGGTGAACTTTATGGCTGAGTTTTACAATCTGAAAATAACAGTTTATGTGAAAACATGAGAGAGGTCCTTAATGAAAGTGTCGTAACCAGGCACTGACATAGTAATACTAACGCTTCTGTGTTCTTACTTTTGACCTCCCTCCCAGTTAGACATAAAGGTGCCAGGGAAGAAGGTTTGCTACAGTACAAGAATTTTGGATGATGACTCTTAAAAAATAATGGATTTTTTATTATCTTATAATAGTGTCTCTGGTCCCTCCAATTTAAAAAAATACAAAAGTAAAAATCTGTATATTTCTGTCTTTTACCTGTCATCTCATATACATGAAAAGCTGGGTTGTAGTGAGATGACAAAGAGTCCCTCAGTGGCACCAGCGTCTTGAACAGCTTACCTCTGGGCAGGTGACAATCAGGGACCTGTGTCCAGGAGAAGGAAGATGCTGCCCAACTGGAGCCCTGTAAAGGGTGGCAGCCTGGCATGGGTGCCAATCTAAGAGCATTCATGCAGAGACTGAGAGAACAAAAATGGAAGGAGAATTTAGATCCAAAGGAGAGGGAGTCTTTGTTCCTAGCAGGGCAGGGAGGACACAGGGAACGGTGCTCGAAGAGTTTCAGTTGCTTTTCTTGGTTCCTGTGTGCTCATTTAAAGGACAACAAATGATACCCAAGCAAAGGGTCTGTGAAGGTGTGAAGTCTGGAATTTTACTCTCCCTCTCCACAGTGGAGAAACAACCCGTCTTTAACACCTCTTCCTGCAGGAAGGCATTTAACAATAATCATCTCCATTTCTATAGAAAACAAATTTTCCATACGAAACAAACATTCCCTCACCTTGCACTGTTTTTAAGCCTGTTTCTTTTTGCCTTAAGCTGCCTTCTAGAAGCGGCAGGCAACTCTGGGAAGGTGGCAGGCAGAGAGGGAGAGGGGGTAAGAAGCTGCTCCATATCCACCACACAGGCCAGCTGAAGTCATCCAGAGAAAATATCCAGCCACTTCCTTCCCTGCCACACAAGCTTTTCACAATCTTTTCAACAGACTGGGAGCACTGCTCCTTTCCTTACCCCCTCACCGCGTGCTAGTTCGTAAGATGTAGGAGAAGGATGAAGGACAGAGAAAAGACCAGGCCAGCAGGAGCATGCTTGAGGAGGCATGGTGGCTCTCTGAGCTGCTCACCGCTGCTCCGAACACCTGCGTATGAATTAGTCAGAGTGTACAGCATGGAGCCTGACTGAACAGTCAGCATCTCGTGGTGTCCAAAATCATGCTGGCCGACGGGGATCAGCCCTTGATCTGTGCTGAGCACAACCTAGGCTCATAATGCGTCCCACTCCCTCTTCACCTCTTCTCAAGAGCCTTGGAGCCACGATGGTGGTCACAGTGAAACCCACATAAGGAACAACTGACCATCATTAAAACAGAATACAAACAAACAAATAATTAAACTAGAACCTGAACAGTTGCTTTATTCTGCCGATGGCGGGTAAAACCTCCAAGGCAACAAAGAAGCATCTCCCATAACCTTGAAGCTGCTGTCAGAGCTTCTCAACAGCCACCACAGGTGTATGTGTAACTCCAGCAATATTTCCTACGGCCACAGCGGAGCCTTCCTGAGCCAGCCTGGCACTCTTAGTTATACAAGTGCTCTGAATCTCCCTGTGGCCACAGAGGCTCAGACGCTGCCTTCTCCTTGGCCTCTCGCCCCCGCTCCTGGTGCCCCCAGCGGTCCCCCTGCCCAGCCCTCCTCAGAAACGGGCCCCGCACCCGGTACCGCCCCCCAGGCTCCCCCGCGTTTAAGCACACCGAGCGGCTATTTTTCACGGGCAAGAGATTACTGAAACAGATTAAGCACCTCGCTGCGGCGCACTGATCCAAGCAAAACAAGAGCTGCCTGTACGTACATGATGTTCTGCCTCCGTTTCCCTGTTTCTCTCTGCCGGGGTTTGGCACACGGCCGTTCCCGGGTGCACTCTCCTGTATTTTCCTGAATGTGGTCGGCACGGAAGAGCTACCAACAGCCAGCCCCATCTGCCAGCCTGACTTGCCTGGCTGGCTTCGAACCACCGCCCGGTGGTCAGAGCCCCACCAGGCCACCATTTGGCAGCCGGTTACGAGCCCAGCCATTTAGGTTTTCCGCAGGCAAAACCGTATTTTTCTTCTCTTTGTCCACTAGCTCGCCGCGCTGGGATGGAAAGCGATTAAAGAGCCAGCCTCGTGCGCTCCTGCCGCAGCAGAGGGTGAGGTGAGGAGAAGGAGGGTTTACGCTCGTTTCTTGCAGGCTGCCGAGGCGCGGTGCGGAGAGCCGAATGCTACCGAGTGGCTCCTTCCCACCTCTCATGGAATGCCACAGTGACTCCCGCCGGGACAGGACGGGCCAGGCCTCGCTCCGCCACCACGGCCCCTGGCGAGGGAACGGGCCCGGGGAGAGGAGGAACCCCGCTGCCCCCTGGCTGGGGCCGGGCTCTCAGCTGGACGGAGCGCTTGGAAGAGCATCCATAGCAAAGAGAAGTCTACAGGCACGGCACAGGTGAGGGCTCAGGATGAGCCAGGTCACAAACAGACCCTTTCCCGTGCCTGGAAGCCATGGCTTCGGGCAGCTGGGCAGTCTGTCCCTTTCCTCTCCATCTTGTGGGGCAGGAGGGTAGAGCACAGCAGATGTCGTGGTCTCCTTCAGCGATAACCTCTCTCGCAGGTAGGTTAGAAAATAGCCTCCAAGCAACTCTCACTCACAAATGTGACAGAAAAAACAAGACTTAAATTCTTTATGACAGATGGCATGAAACATTGGTGCCGCCTTCCCTTCAAGTCTATTCAGAATTTGGTAGTACACCAAGTGCTTTGTGCACCATTTTTCCTCCCAGAGGACGTCACTCCCTCTTCCCTGTGGGCCCGTACCCGTGTAACTCACCCCTTCTGCACCCACAGAATGGGAAGCCATTGCAGGTCAACGCAAACACGGACCTTCCAACAGAAATACCGACAGCAACTTCCCCTCCAAACAGCAAAACGGGGTTTGCTGAAAAGGCAAGATTTGCTACATGATGCCCATCGCAACCAAATAGATACCTCAACAGCTTTACAAACCCTATATGTAGTTATCCTGCAAAGATGTATAGGGTTTGGGCTTGTTTACTGTTGACTAATTATACTAAGAAAGCCAGCAGCATTCCCCTGGTGCCACTTCCAGTATTTGAAAAACAGAACAGGGACATGTGCTCCCTTTCCTCCTCGTGGCCAGATTCCCATGGGAAGGAAACAGAAAACTAGAGACAAAGGGGAGCTGCATCTCTAATGTTGGGCATCACAGGACCAGGACTGCAGAATACAGGGCAGACTGCTCTTACCCCTCCATCTGGACAACCTAAAAACGACATGTGGCACAAGAACTATTTAGGACCTTCCCTTTTTCTTACGTCATATTGAAACTAAATTTTTATACGACTTCAGAAGAGTTATAACTGTTCAGTCACTGGGGGTGGATGGCACCTAGGCATCTGCTCAGAAAGCAGGTTTTAGGGTGAGCGTTGTATAAGTCACAGAGGAATTTTCACGTTGTATAAATGAGAATAAAATTACTCTTCATGCAGCACCATACAAAAGCAAACAGTATCTGCCATTGCATGCTTCACCAGCAGCACTGGGCACCCAGCTCAGGCATTGGAAATCCTGGATCTGCTCCCTGTCCAGCGGCAACCTCCAGCAGAATACCTTCTTGTTTTTCCTCGTCTTTGAGTATACTACGATCCTCTGTAAACCATCCTTATAATGCTTGCGCTGGAACGTTTTTTAGCAGTCACACTTGCCACTGTGACAGGTGATTCAGGGGAAGCACGGCAGGACTTTAGGCAGGACTTTGCCTCCTGCTTTCATTTCATATTGCTCCGAAGATGGCAAGTCCTGCCTCCCCAGCATTCCCCTAAGAGCTTACTCCTCCACTGTGGTAGCCATCCGTTAGGTTATCTGTCCCACAAAAAAAAAAAAAAAAAAAGTCCTCTGTCCATCAACACTGGTATTCTCAGCACCTGGAGGTTACCCAGAAAGCACCTGTAGCCACCAGCACACAGCAGCAGCGCATAAGAAAAGAATTCATTATTTGAAAAAGGGTGGAATCTGCAAAGAGTGGGATACATACTAAGTTTAACTGCTTTAAACCACTTTTTGGTGCATCTCCTTCTCTTCAGTGACTTGACATAGAGCTTTTCATTTTAGGTGAACTAAATCACACCCAAAGTACATTCAGACATCTACAGCAGATAATGTAAATGTGTCCAATATAGAGGCTATTGTACTAACATCATGTGGTCTTGCAGTCTACGCAGAGCTTTCACTGAAATGATATCTACACAAGTCTCTGGATATCATCGTGCTCAATTTATAAGAGACAGCATTATCAGCAGGAATAAGTGTCTCCACTAAAGTCCATAATGGTCTCTTGCAACAAGGCCATCATCAGGTTGCAATGTTTTCCCCATTACCCAGGGAATAGCCTCTTCTTCTAAACTTGGTTACTCACTGCCGTCTCGTGCCAGAGACCTTGCTCCCACCAGCCTGCTGGAGTTTATCCAGCTGACTACCCCCACTGTGGGAAGAAACACTCCAGGCTCCAGCTTCTGTAGAGGAACGCTAGTCTCTTCCACTGACTCTGCTGGATCTAGAAAGGGATGGTTCCACATGCTGTCAGCACCAGCCCTCTAATGCTGTTGCTTCAGCTGGCCTTTGCTAAATGCCAGTGAGCTAGACAGAGAGCAAGCCCCCCCAGAAAAACCAAACATCAGCACCACCCATTCCCAGTAAAGAAATGTCTGACACACACAGTGCCAAGGGAAAGCTCTGGGATTCTGCCCCGAGGCAACTGTCTATCATAATAAACACCCCTCCTTCCCTCGCTCTGCTCTTCTTTCCAAATTAAATAGCAAGAGAATTCTCTCCCACACACCCCCCGCCGCCCCCCAAAAAGTCTTGAAGTCTTCTTCAAATAGAAACCTGGGTTGCCTGGGCTGCTTCAAACACCAAGTCTAATTAACAGAACAGAGCTGAAATAAACAGAGGATAAGGTTTTTTTATTTTCTAAATAAGTCTAAATTTATTCATTACCCTAGTAAAAAAAAAGTTTGGATTACAAGTTTCCGAACAGTATAAAAGTACAAAACAGGTTCCATAGATTTCTAATACATTAATACAAAGTGCATGACTACATACAGTTCATTTTGCATTACTACCGGGAATGGAAGAGGTGGGAGGGAGTAGGGGAAGCAGTTGGCGGTTGAAATCTAGCAATAAATAAATAAATACAGAAGAGATGATCCATATCAGAGCACATCCTACCACCAATACTGCAGCCTTAGGTGTACAGAATTACCGATGCTGAAAACACAAATTCAGATGAAAGCAGATGTCTGCAGAAACAGCTAGGACTCTTGCTCAAGCCCTTATTACACATGACCAACCTAGCTAAGCGATTACATAAGCAAATATCCAGTAATCTATGGTTGGACTCAATGACCTTAAAGGTCTTTTCCAACCAAAATGATTCTATGATTCTGTTTTGTTGCAGATGAAAGCAAGGTAGGTAGCTTTGTCATCCCTTCAGAATCTCAGAGAGTTTAGGAAAAGCAAAGTATGACCAATGAAAGCTCTAAGCTGTAAGGCTGTGATAAGTCAAAGCCCTGTTTCCCCTGATGTTCTTTCTCTCCAGAGGTTGGCTTACCCAACACAAGGAGAGGAAAAAAAAAAAAAAAGAAAAAAGGTAAAAAATAAAAAGCTTTGAGGGTAGAGGCTCCTCTTAAAACCTGCACATCTTTCCCTACCTGTATTTTCATTTGCTAACCATTCCCATTTCAGGAAGTGAGATTACATGGAAATCCAGTACTAAGCCCTACCCACCCCAGTATTATGCCGATGACTCTCACACAAAGGAAAGTTTGTAGCAATCCATTGTAGAATATCCCAAAAGAGTAAGAAAAATCCCCCCTCCCCCCACAACAGAAACAAACAAAAAAAGCAGAATTCCCAGCTTACAGGAGTTAAACCTTCATAAAAGGAACACGAAGCAATTGGGAGCTAAAACTGCAGCACACTGTTCCAGTAAGCTGCTTCCACCCTAGAGGCAAAGTGGAGTTTGAAGGAGTGTCACAACGGTTTGCACAGAAGTTTGTCCGGGAATCCATGTAAGAAATACTATCTTTGATTGTGTATACAAACAGAGCTGCCTCGAGTCAGTACTGCACCATTCTTAACAGAACTCTGCATAATTTGCAGCAGGTCCCGTATTCACAAAACCATTGATCTGCTGGCCGTTTAAACAAACAAACAAAAAACCCCAAAACCCAAACCCAGAGAAGCACTGCCAGGGAAGGGTTCCAAAACAGCAGTTGTGAATCCAGACCCCAGGCTGCAATCAGATTGTGGCCCTGCAGCAGAGCCCGACTTGCTTAGCCAGGGGTTTGGTTCTATGACAGGTCCAAAACCAGCAGGAAGTCTGGTCTGTGGTAACATTTCAGCTGCACTGGGCCACCAGATAGCAGTTACTCAGTTTTGGCCAGCCTCTACACTTGGGCATCAAGATGTTTTCTTGGTCCATCTCTAATCACCATCCGGTTACTATGTGAAGCTCAGGGTGTCTGCTGCTGGCTTAAAACAAAGTAGCCTCCCACTTCGCTATGTTCAATTCTTAGGTAAATCTTCCTGCTTAGCTAAGGAGGAGAGCTCTCCGACCCCTTCTTAAAAGCATTTTATATCAGGGGCCTTCTCGGATAACTACCACTTGTAGTAGAGATGCCTGCAGTTTACCAGTCTGCGTCACATAGGATGGATGAAATATTTGTCTTTGTTATGTCAGTAGTATAGGGTGAAATATCCACACCTTTAAAAATATATATTTATATAACTAGAGAGGTCACTTATAACATTTCTATGTATTAGTTCATCTTATTGACTCATACATGTCTAAGAATGTAATATTTTCTTGGGGATTTAAGGGAGGTTACCAACCAACTTTAAACAAAATGCCTTACACCACTGCTTCTTTCAATATAGAAAGATGAACTACATATACTTTAATATACAAAACCCCATCCTCGAGTTGACTTGTGAAGCGAGGGGGGGGAAGAGGGAGGGGAAAATTAGAGGGATAACCTTGCAGCAGCATTCAGCTTTGCTAAGTGTTCCATAGCATCTTAAATATTATGTACAGTCTTTCTGAAAGGATACAAACTGGCTTCAGAGTTTGTGGAATTGTAGCAGTAAAACCCAAAACAGTTCTAGAGAATAGTCTTTTGGCAGCATAGCAGGTGTCCAAAGTGAACAGTCACATTTCTAGTATTTTTCCAGAGAATAAGAGGAGCTGTATAACCTTCTGCAGCTATCCAAGGAAGTCACCACTCCTCTTGGGTGGAGATTGCTGGAGATTGTGGTCCTTCTTGTTCTGGCTTCTCAGTGGCAGACTTTTTATTGCTACAGCAAGGTTTGAAGAGATGAGTGTCTATGAGGACTTCCCCAAAACGCCCTTTGTAAATAATTCCACAGCAGACCTTTTGCCTGGAAGAAATGGCAGGAAGATGGACAGATAGTTTGTGTGTTTAGAATATACAGAATTTACAGGACTGCAGAATCAGTTTGACCCAAGAGACTACTTTTCTGAGCCTCCAGCTCAGAGAATAGGAGGGAAAAGGCTGCTAAGAGAGAGCAAACAAGTCTGTGTCTAAATCCACAACACTGCTTTGGGGGAGGGGAAAAAAAAAAAAAGGAAAAAAATCCTAACCCATGTCTATACAAAACTAAGTCTCCCATTTTGCTTCCCAGAGAAGTTTCAGATACACAGCTATCTGGGCTGAACTAACCTTGACTACTACAATGCACTTGCAAACAGTCTTTGAGAGGAGGCAGCAAAGTCACAATTTCAATAGAGCAATTAGCCAAACAAGGGATTACTGTGTCACAACATGCAATAAAAGATAACAAGCCCATCAGCTCTCAGAAAATCTTGTGGGTTTCCTCCCGCAGATTATTATTTTTTTTTTAATGACTACCATCACAGCTCAACCAAATCAAATGGTATGTTTTGCTGGCAAGCTGAGAGCACTGCTATACTTGTTAACACATCATGTCTACGGAGCACGGTTCTAAGACAAGATAACGATGGTCAGGAATATTATCCATTACTCCCAGAACCAAAAATATTTTCTAGCAACTACTAGTATTTCGGGAACTGAAGGGAGATAGGGGAAAATGTCTTAAGCACATGGCATTTTTTTCCCAAAAACAGACAGATATCCTGTAATACTCTGAGACTTAAATTATATCCTTAAAACAAATTAAGTCCAGCAGCAGCAAACTCCTGAAGAAGCAGAATCAAGCACGGTGTACGTGAAAAGAACTGCCATCCGCACAGAGTGCAGATTCTGTCGCTTTTTACCTTTTCCAGTACGTGAGATCTAAAAAGGAGAAAACTGGTGTTCTGCTGGACCCCGCGCTCATCTCTGTGTCAGACCCGTCATCAGACTGGTTGCTGTAACAGGGCGACTGAGCTGGGGAGGCACTCGAGGTGGTGCTGTGGGCATCAGAATCTGTCGGGGAAAGAATAAACGTAAACATCAGGACACATCCAGTGACTCACCCTCCACCTTCCTGACTTGCAAAAGGTCACATGCAGGTTTGGAACAGAGACACACACTTTTTTTATTCATGAGAAAAACCTAACGATGACGACCCATTTTTCACTTGCCCCTTCAGATTTCAATAGAGAGACTATCTGTCAACATTTGGGAGACAGACCTCAGCATTTTGGGAGACAGAACTGGAGAGGGTCCTTGGACACGAGGGACTGGAAAGAGGTTCAGGATCAGGCTTCAGTTCCTGACTCTCAAACACAGAGAGCGTGCGGGCCACACTTTGGACAAAATCCTAGTCCTGGCTCTGAATCACTCGAAGATCCTTTAAGTCAACGGGAAGCTGTGCTTCAGACCTAGTACCTTCTCTCTCACTGTAAATCTCCTTTCTTACCCATTCAGTTTACGTCTTGCAAAGCTCTTCTCATTAGTGCAATGGGTTAGGTAGTATTGAGCTTTTGCAGAACTGAGCCTATGAACTGTGGACTCAGTGCAGATGCAGCACGCATTAACAGAGGGTCGACTAGCCTACCTTTTAGTTATCTCTAGCACCTAGAGTAACACAATAAATAAGCATTAACTACAGCATGTTGAATAAGAAGATACAAGTTCTTTGGGTCAGGGCCTTTACCGATTCTTTGGAGAGCTTTTCCTTTGAACAAGTCAGCAACAGTTAAGAAGCTGCAAGGTTTGCTTTGGAAAAACCTAAACTACCGACACATATTTAGAGCATAATTGGCAGATGGCTTTGTTGGAAAGCTGTGAATCCAAATCTATTTAAAGAGTCTAAGTGCTAGTGGAAAGAAATCACTGAGACTGGCAGAAGATGGCGTAAGGAAACATGGTGGGAATTTGAAGGAGGGAAAAAAAAAATCTAGGCCAACTAAAAAGCCTAGGCCAAAACGTGTATGGAAAAGACAGGCTGCAGCAATACCAACAGAACACTGCTTCTTGCAAAAAGAGAGCTGAAAATGGCTACAGTGCATTACTGAGAGCAGGAGTGGGGTGGGGTGGGGAACCTCTTCCAACTTCGGTTTCAATGAAGGTCTTCTCCAAGAAGTTCTTTCTAGAGACATGTCACTTAAGTGTGAGGCATAAGCTACAATTGTTTACACTCTCAAGCCAGGCACCCCACTCCTCCTTGCCACTTCCCCACCTGTCTCGCAGCCCACCCTGCGCACAAGCTCTTCCTCCTCATTCCACCCCCTCCCCAAGCTCTTGGAGGATGAGAGGCTGCGAAAATCTGTGAACACACAATTGAACCTAGATGGCGATTCAGCTTGGTCAGTTAACAATCTCTTTGGATACACTTACTGTGCCGCTTGAATTCCTTTTGCAGTTTGCTGATTTGATTGCTCTTTATTCTGCTTCCAGACAGAGTTTTCATTTTCTTTGGTTTCAATGTTGTTTTAAGACTGGGTCCAGCCCTGGCATCTACTACCTAGAACAGAGAAAATGCATGTGTAATACTTCTGCATCATACCCAGATAATGTCCTAGTCAAGGTACTGGTACTGACTTAGCTGAAGGTGTTCAAAACCCATTTAGTTAAACCAAGTCAGTTCTCTGCACTGACACTCCTACGTTTCAGATAAATCTGCTTTGCAAGAGGCTGAGTGTGTAGGAAAAGGCAGCAAACTAGTTAAAAAGCACATTCAGCTCAACTTTTTCCTTTTTTCTATTTTTGATAAATTCAGTTTAGTATACAACAGTAGTTGAAGCCAGTACAGGTTCAAGTAAGAGTGTCTGCCAAGCATTTGCCCTGGAGATTTTTTAAAAAATCATCTATTGAACTTCTGAATAAAGCTAGTGGTAGTAATAACCATAGTTCTGGCTTCCATTACCATCAAGGCTTCCTGAATAAATATTATAACATACACAAAGAATCCTGATCATCTTCCCAGCCCTAGGCCCAAACTGAATTAGATCTATCAAAACAGAATATTGAGTGGGAATAGCTGTGAGATATTAGTCATTATAATTATCTGACTAAATGACATTGATTTATGTGTTGCCAGAGCAAGTCACCTTGCTTGTTCAAGTTATTTAAAAAAAACCCCACCAAACTAAAAAAAGCAACCAGTTTTGGATTGAGGCCAAATTTGAAATGTTTTGAGTGTCATAAGAGATTTCTGGACAAAGTTATGAGCTTGTGAAAACAAGGAATTACAAGGTAAGTTAGTCTGTGACTCCATCCCAAGCTTGCATAATCACCACTTGCAAGTAAGCCTAATGAAGAGAGGTAAGAGCCATGTAACAGGAAATAAATACTCCAGGAAGGGGGTAGAGATGCTGAGGGTGGGAAGGGAGAGTGTGGGGGGAAAAAAAGCAAACCCCAAACTCTTGCCAGTACCCCCCCCCCTCCAGCAGGATGAACTAAGGCAGAGACGGGTTAGTTTTGGGGTGGAGGAGAAATAAAATGACTAACGTGATTCCAGTTTTTTTTGGATCCTGCAGGCAATTTTTTCCATCTTTTCACCAAAAGGACACAGGCATTGCAAATATCTCCTGAGCGGGCCTCATGGAGCCTGGTAAAAACAAAAGCAAAAATCACTTGACAACACATAATAAAAGCACCCTCTCACTTGATAACACCAAGAAGCATAACTAACAGAAAAGAAGGGTTCTCAAGTTCTGTTTTTCAGGCATTACAACTCATCTGAGGCGCTCTAACATTGCCATTTAGAGACCAGGTCTCACTTTCAGAAAGCACTTTTCCATACAGAAATAAAAGGTGGTGTAACCTGCCTCCAGAGGGGCACTAAAACCAACAGTACCAACACCTTCAGTTGGGTTTTGTTTGTTTGTTGTTTTTTTGGTTTTTGTGTTCTTCCCCCCACCCCCCCCCAAAAAAAAACCCTAAAAACCAACACCTAGTTCCAGTGGTTTGACTGAAGAGGGATGGAGGAGAAATTATCATATTCCTTGAATGTATATTTGGAAACAGACCTCAGAGATCTGACAAGAGCTTATTCAGCTCTTAACTTCAAGAAGTCACAGAGCTTTGAGAATTAGCAATAAATACCACCTAACACACTCCTGCACAAGCATAGGATAAGGTTTCAGAAACAGCATTCACTGGAACAACAGCACTACTCCCTCCCTTTAACAAGCTTTCTTCAGAAATTATTTCTACTGCTAATACACGCTAAAAGAAATATAAAGGGGATACACTGTAGGAATTGTTTTAGCTATTTAAATGGAAAGACTTTGAAGCATTTATAGATGAACAGGGCAGGCTCAGATAAGTCAGTATTTGCTCAGTGTTAAGACTGCATTTTTACCTTGGCAAACATATTTCAGATAGCACAAGACCAAAGGCCCTCGTATACTGCAAGCTTCTTTACTGTAGTTAACAACAACAAAAAAAGCAATAGGCCTTCACACAGTCTTTCCACTGCCAAGAAAATGTAGCCAAGAAACGACAAGGAAAATTGTCAGCACCACATTTATGTACAAAAATCCATGGTAAACACAAAGCACTATAAAGCTTTGATTTTGTCCTGTCAACATTTGAAAGGAGTGTTTCTAGAAAAAGGGAAGTATTTCTAAAGATTGCAAAGATTTACACATATGACATTAAGCATTTGAGACAAGAGCAGCAATACTGATATGTGTACATATAATTTTTAATACGATGCATGAGATTTTCACTCAGGCCTAAGGTTTTGATGAGAGGTAATCCAAGACGACTGGAAAGGGAAAGCAGAAAATATCTACTGACAACAGATTTCTTTCCAGGGGAAATAACTTCACGGAACACGACAGCATAAACAGGAGAAATTCTTATTGCCTCCAAAAAAAATTTCAAAACAAACAAAGTTAAATATAATTACAAGCTATCGCAGAAGAATTTGCTTTACTGACAATTCAGGGACACAAATTTAAGACAGAATTTCAAAGATCTTAGGAAGTATTTCAAAAAAGTTAAAACGTCACAGCAGCTGGTGTAAGACATCACTGTTATTTATAGTTTTGCTTACCAATGCTTTCAAGTAACATTACGTGCACCATTACCTAATTGGAAAGCTAATTACTTGATGTTCACTTTCCATCAGAATCCGTTTCCAACAATAAGTTTTAATAACATCTTGATATGCCCTATTTGAACAAAGGCATCAATACCCGAAACAAGGTACTTCACATAAACCCTGCTGGAACAGCTAGATATATACCCATGAAGTTTTGTCTAACATTCTTGAATCTTCAGAGCCACAGAAAACCTTCATGGACCTGTGCCGTAAAACGCAGAGTCTGAGAGGGGTCTAAACCCCTGCACATGCTGCGAGGTGGGAGAAGCACAAGCCTGACCCTTCACTGCTGTGAACTACAGCAGCTCTCCATTGGCAGCAACAGCAGATGGACAACCAAATGGTACCGTACACAACTGCAGAGGACCCAGCCCCTCCTGGCGTGGCCAAGAAAGGTTTGAGGAAGCTGAAGGCAGCCTTCCCCCACTACCCACCTCTGCTAACCTAATCTTTCAGTCTCTCAGAACAACAGGGACAGCACGCCAGGTTGATGGCTTGGAGATCAACACCATGACTGACCACAATGTTGACTAAAGAAAAAATCTTACCCAAAACAATTCTGGAAATCCTTTTCATAACGTTTGCTGTCAGTGAAACGAGAACTGGAAGACTTTGCTCTGCAAATACAGCAGCCCTCTATACTCCGATACATCTTCGGTTTGTGGAAGCCAAACATTTTTTCCTCCCAGCTGTAGCCTGTGAAAACAAACAGAAATTGGTGTCACTTATCCCTGTTAGATACTGAAAGAAAAACCTGGGTAATTCACTGGGCAAACCAAGAGTAAATCATAACTCACAATGGGAAACTTCTAAAATAAGCCATAGCTCTATCCTACACTGCCCCTAAAGAGCAGATGCACCTAGAATACACTTTCTCAGTTAAAAAATATTAAGCAATACCCAGCAGGGCTCACGGCGAGCTCATTTACTGCATAATTCTACTCTAAGGGCACATCTACGACAGCACAACCCAGAGGTGTGAACGCAGCTGACTCAGCTAAGGAAAGCACTCCGTATGCGGCAAAACAGGCTGCAGGACAGGCTGCGTGAACCTGCCCAAGCCCACGGATAAGCAGTTGGCAGCAGAACCCTGGGTCACTGGAACTACCTCGTCGTCATCACCACCAGTGTTTGTTGGAAACGTCCCTGCCAAACTTTGTTGAAAGTGAGGAGGAGTCGTTTTAAATGAGCTGCAGTCATACCTCTAGGCTGTAGGGCAGACATACCTGAAAAGCCGCTCTAAAAACAGCAGGGTGGAGTCCCACCTCGCTCCCAGTGGCCCTGTCTGTGCTGCGGGACCCAGGAGCACTTCTCCATTCTCAGGCCTGGGTGAGCATCCCAGCCACATCCCAGCTCTCCGTGTCAGCACAGGCTCAGCTCTCGCCCTCCCGCCTTCCCCGCCCTGCTTCCCATGGGAAGGAAACCCAGCTAGAAAAGGGCTCGGGGAGCAGGACCCCGGGGCACATTTCAGCATGCGCCTACCACACATCCCAGCCACCGCCAACGACGCTGAAGCAAAAGGTACTCCCATTTACAGGGAAGTTGTTTCTTCTTAACCACCAGCTCTGCAAATTCAGTGCCGGCTTGGAAAGCCAAAAGCCACGCTGCTCTTAGAGGTCTGCCTACCCTTTTCAGTACACCTGGGCTGGCATTTGCTATCCGAGCAGGTAACGTGTTTTCCAGGCAGAAACTTTTAAAGTTTCTAACTTCTAAAGTTTCTGTAACTAACAACTGGATTTACTGCAGTCACCAAGACAAAGACCCCTTCGACACATGATGTCCCCACCACCGAATCAGTTCACCCCAGGCCCCAATTACTGCCCACGACAGACTCCCGTCGGGCACAGTCTGACATGGCATGAGAAGCTGTCACAGCAAACAGCTCCCACAGCGCTTCAGAAACCAAACCAGCAACTGAGCAAAGCTGGTGCTTTCCTGGCGCTGGGCCTGGGCACACAGCAAGTCCTCACAGGCCACACAGCATCTGTCTCATAACACAGGCAGGGACCGTTCCAAGACGTTCTCTTTTAAACAGGCCACGCTGCAAGGTTTGCCTCAACCACCTGCTACAGGGAGCCAGCGGTCGCCTCTGCTGCTCATCACACACTAACTGCTCAGAGATGGGACACGTCACCAGCTGCCAGAAGCTCCATGAGAACAGGTTCCCACTGCTGAGAACTTCTGCTTTTAAAAAAATAAAATTAGATGGAGACAGACAAGTAGCACAAGATTTCCCCCTCGTCCCTTAACAAAAGGCCAAGTTGCTATATTCTTGTAGAAGCCGACAGAAAACTACCTCTCCTCCCCACAAATACCACTGAAAGACCTAGTCGCTCAGGCAGGACTTTTGGCAGAGAAGCATCTCCATCACTTGTGGGCAAGCTGGGTGAGAGGCAACTCTCAGTCACTTCTCAGTCCCAGTAACCCAACTTGGGTTATTGGTGAATGTATGTGGCATAGGGATCTGTCCCCAAATCTTCCACCTGCAGGAAGGCAAGGGACATAGTTCTAATATCCTCCAGAGGGACAGAGAAAATTAACTTGAAATCTTCAGTCTACAGCACCAAGTCTTGCCACATGATTACAGCAATAAAATAATTCGAAAAGCAGTTTCAGGCGAGGTCAAAAATATGCTTCCACAAAATGATCATACCTAGCACCATGCTCACGTTCCTGATAGACAAGAGATTGCATGTCAGGGTAAAGAGATCTCACATGTTTTTGCAGGACCACAGCAAGAGCTAGTGAGCTACCCAAGCCTAGTCACAGTCCTCCACACTGACATAAAAATACATACCCCCCATGCCAGAGGGGAAGATCAGACCATAGCAGCACTGCAAAATAAATGCACAAGGTTCCCAGGCTCTTGAAAACAACAGAAAAGCAAAGTTTTTATCTGCTCGTTAATACTCTAACACAAAATCTATTAAGGAACCCATATTCAGATGAAAGTGTACATGCTTACATTTCAGTCTAGCACATTGCAATACAAGACCACTTGGTACCCACTGAGGTTGTATCTCCTTGCAATTACTACAAGAAAGACACAGTCAGCTCTCCAAAAAGCCTGTCTGGACTAAACCCCTTGCAGAGCCTGTTAAAGGCAAGGGAGTCGCGCAAGCTGAGTGCTAGGGAGATCCTCCAGGCTTAGGAGAGAGATGGTGGGGATAGATCTCTTCTTCCCTCCTGTCCCAACTCATGCCGTTTGCCAGAAGCTTCAAGCGCTGTATTCCTTTCTTCTCATGCACATTTTGCAGCACAACGAGCTCACCGATGGCTAGGTTCTTCCAAGGATGACTTGTGCAAATATCCAGCAAAGCCACTGCAAATGCTGCCAGGCTTCTGCGTCCTCCATTAGCACGGCATTGGCCTGGAGGCCAGGAGCAGCTGTAGCCAGTAAAAGAACATATTCAACTAGTGACCTGCTGAATGGGCTCGTTAAGGGATGCTCAGACTCAGAACTACTCTCTGCTTGGGTATGTTTTCAGGGACACACAGCAAATGAACGCACAGCCAAATCAGGTTAGTATCCCTGGACTGTCAAGACAAATAAACAACAGGGTATCTAGGCAAACACTTAAAGAACAGGGATTTTGTTTCTTAGCATGTGATGTGCTTCTTCAAGAGAGAGTCTCTTGAGAAGAACACCGTTTAACAAGCCACTGGAGATCCAACAGTGTATTCACCTGGGAACTTTCAACTAACAAGCAGCAATTTTAGATTTTGTTTGACTACCACAATGTTAAGCCTGTGGTCTGGCACTTTTCTTAAGCAGGGCAAAGACTAATTGCAGACTCAAGGTTCATCTGTATTGTAAAACTTAAACAGCAAGAACATCTTGACTGTTACAGGGCAAGACACAGAACTGCTATCAACAATGTCATTTACTTTCTAACCCATTTTCTTCCAGAAATCCAGACGCTGATGAGACGATCTCTGTCAACAGCTGGTATTTACACCACATTAGAACAAGATGCATGTTTTACAATTGATGTTGACTGGCATCAGACACATATATTCTGAAAATATTTTGTTTTGCATCATTGCTGCCATTCTCACAGGAGCAGCCTTTCAACAACATCTTTCAATAGAAGGGAAACTGGTGCCATCTGTTTCCCACTTGATGAATGGTCAGCAACGGCATTACCGTATATCATGCCTGAATGGGGAAAAGCTAGTAGCAAAACCACAAGTAAAACAGATTTCTCTGACAACTGCATCGAAGTGCAGTTATAAATGGAAGGCGTCAGTCCAGTTACATGTTTAATCCTAAACAGTTGCCATTCGACCATTATACACTAAATATTCAGTCAGCTGGAGAGCTTAATAGCTAACGTAAAGCATTTGAGTCCAGAAGTACTACTTATCAGCACTGCTAAACTTAAAGGTCTCTGTCTCAGCTTCCACTCTAAACCGTAATTGTGTGTCTAGTGCTGGAGTTGGCACTACATTTCTATAGACTTAAGTGTACTTAGAAGTACACGACTGTGCCCTTTAAAAGGTTTAACTTGAAAGCTTTGCAATTTAGATCTCAAATTAGAACCAGGGAGTTAAGACTGCCAGCTACCGTAACACCTGAATCTTAGCTGTAAAATTTTAACCACATGAAATCTGGGAAAGATAAAAAGATGGCAAGTAGGAATGAAGAAACTTCCATAGAAGTTAAAAAGCATTACACAAGATAATTTTGCCAAATTTAAGCATGTTATTAAAATATGACATCTTTCAAATCAGCAGTTGCACGGAAGTGAAAGGGATAGCTCACCGGCAAAGAATCAGAAATCCTAGTGGAGCATATTTGTCATTCTGTAGAAATGGAGATTTACCTGCACTAGGAAAGCAGCAGTATTCCCCCCATGTCAGGGGAAAACCAGTCTTCCTCCTCGATCTCCCTGCAAAAGGAGAAGTTGCTATTCCCCCAAGTTCTGCCTCAACTGCTTTAGCAACTCAGAATGGACTCAGAAGACTGCAGGAAAAAGCTCTCTCCATCCCTCTGCTGCCTCACTTTTGGAAAAGCCGAATCAAAGATAGAGACCTGTCTTGCAAAAAAATTTGGAGTAAAGCAGAGAACAGTAAAGCAGGTGGGAAATAAAAAAAAACCCCACACCCTGCTTATTACATTTGTGAAAGGCTGGTACAAAGCAGCATGCATCATACGTGTGTGAAAATGGTTTTGCGCTTTTGTTACCTGTCAGGACTAGAATTTGCTGCTTAGTTTTCTTCACAAAATTTAATTTGATGATCTAAATTAAAAGGAGGTATTGCTTCAGATGCTCATTAAGCTTTCAAGTTAGGAAAGAACTTCTGAACTCTTTTAGATTTTAAAACAAGAAAAGCTAAGCCACTTCCATTTGCTTTTCCAGATTCCTTCTGCATTCTTTCTGATCACCCAAGAAGAATGAAAACCCTTTATAATAGAAAGGAAGGAATTCTTAGAAGGCAGGCATGTCTCCCTTTGTAACACAATTATCAGGCCAGTCGGAAGGAACACGCTTACCTGCTTCTTGCAAAGCTAAAAGAGAAACATTCCCTGGGGTTACAGGAGAGCAGAAAGATGCCAGTCCAACTACTCAATATCTTCTCCTCTTCCCATCTCCTCTCTTTGACCCTGGATCATCCACTCTTTGCACAACCCAAAACTGCCAGTACCTTGCCAGACAGGAGGAGAACCCCCTGAAAATAATTTGATTTCCCCTTCTGTGTACAAAACAGCCTGGGCACAACCTCTTCCCTGAAGTTGGGCTACAGAAAAATCCAACCTAGCCTGCATATGTTGATGCAGCCGGTTCCTGTCAGTAAAAATCTCACAATGCTTATCTCTACAGCATTTAATTGGAACTAACATAGCCAAAGTGGTACATTTTTTTTTTCTTTTAAAGGAAAAGAAACGGATGCCTTAATATAGAAAGAATATATGTGCTCTGGCTTTTACATCTGCAAGTGCATACACTCAGGCACACGCACACACACGAAAAACGCTTCCAGAGCTGTCTATGGCGCCAGAAGCA
Source organism: Chionis minor (assembly GCA_013398295.1). Taxonomy (NCBI): domain Eukaryota; kingdom Metazoa; phylum Chordata; class Aves; order Charadriiformes; family Chionidae; genus Chionis; species Chionis minor. The sequence continues at coordinate 4,736 of VZSF01006179.1, read as the reverse complement.
GAGTTGCTTGTCTCGCTAATAAATTCTTGGGCCTGTCCTTCTGCTGAAATAAACTGCAATACCTCCACTGAAAATCAACTGCAGGACAGAGAACTGTACATCAACAGAGGGGCTGATCTGTATCAGACACTTAATGTAAACATACCTCCCCCCTGCGTTTACATGCTGCAAAAAGAAACTTTGGAATAGAAGTTAAAATTAGGCCCCAGAAAACCATATTTTAACATGCCCAAAGCCAGAATGCTCCAAGGAAGTCAGAGGCCAGGCTAACTGGAGTCATTTGAAAATGCAACTTCAGTATTTGCAAACCCATTTTTCACACTGTCATCTGTCCTTATAGCTCAAAACAGAGTGACTAATTTCCAGCAACCAAAACCTTAGAATTGTGTATACTGTACACCGTTCTGGTCCCCTATATCCTCAGATTTTCCTTCCCTTCCTCTCTCCACCCAAAACAACTACTTGGACAAAGCCGTATATGGCCACTACAGCCCAGGCACATCTGAATGAAACAGCATCCTGTGCAGTTTTTCATTTGATGAACTGAGCAAAAACCTATAAAAGGTCAAACCCACATCTTCTGGAATCTTTTCTCTTCCAAAATAAGTGAATTCTCTCTTTTGCTGGTAGTTGTCCAAAGCTACTGTTGTGCACGCAGTACTGTAGTGAAGTCTTAGCACACCAGATGCAGTCAGCAGCAGATACCAAGCACGTATCACAAACCAAACTGGACATTTCTTTCCCCTGTTTAAGCCTCCACAGCTGAGTCACAAGGTGTTCCTCGTCAAGTTTTCAGCAGCAGTCAAGTCATAAAGGAGCCTACTTACCTGCTGATCTGCAGTGGGGAAGTACCTACCTAACCTATTTAGACAAGAGAAGTGAAAGGCTAAGCCACTTGGGTGTTCCTCTAAACCGCCATGTGGTTAGTGCTCCAGAAGGGATAGGTGAAAGCATGAAAACAGTAATCAGTAAGATTTGCATAGGGTGAAAAAAAAAAATCCCAAACCTGTCCCACCTGCAGACATTCCATTTTGAAAGAGGACCTCCCCCCCCCAAAACTCCTGTTGCATAACTACCACCACGCTCAGCCTGATCAGGAGCCCTGCAAGGAAAACTTGGGATGTTCTCAAGCAAGCGCCGGAGTTCAGTCTGTGATGCTTATCTGAGTACAGTCACTGCAGCTGTTATGATGCTGTTTGCAACCACCTGCTACTGAAGAAGCATCACAGATGCCTAAGATCATGAGACACTGAACAGTTTCTATTTGTTGGGTTTGGGTTTTTTTTTTTCTTTAAAAAGGGTAACATACCTGATGGGGACTTGAACAGAAGTAGTAGTAATTACTTGGCAGAATAGCTGAAGTGACTTCATTAAAAAGGATACGTTTCCATGTCCTTAAGTAATATTACTGGTCACTTCACTTGGACTTTGGACTGAGCACGTTCTAGAGAAATGCAACGGCTTGAGTCATGAAATGGAGTCCCGCCCCTGCATTCTGCTTAACCACTCCGTTTTCAAGCCCCAGCTCACTAGCTGCTGCCCTCTGTGAAAAAGCAAAGGCTACAAGGGGTGCAAGCCCGGAGAAGTTGGTTGTCAAGTTGGACCATGTGTGTCATTCATCTTGTTATGAAAGAGCTACAAAGCATCAGGTGTTGAGAATCAATGCAAAGCAGAGAGCTTAGTGACACAGGAAGAAAGAGCTGTTCAGCCTGAGTAAAACAGCAAACTGTCACAGGTTTTATGTTTATTTTTAACCTGTGTGAATTTATTAGCTCTTTTAACATCCTCTTCTACTCAGCAGTCAGTGATGTTTCCTTTTTAAAGGAAACACTGGAAGTGTAGACAATTAGCTCCTCTTTGAGAATCTGCTGGCTGGGAGAGAAGCGAGGAGGAATTTTTCCCAGAGGCTCTGGCACTCAATCCCACCTACTTTCAGTGGGAGCTGGATGCCTGTGGGTGTGTTTGAAAAAATCCCACAACTTGTTACTCGCCGATTCTCTAGCGCAGACCATGGATCCCAAGAAACCTGGAATTTACCTGGGTGCCAAAGGAGTTCGGTGTCCACTGGTGTCAGCAAAAAGGCCTCCGGTTCACGCATTTTTTTTTTTTTTAATTTTATTTTTAAAGTTGTAAACTACGCAGTGAATCTGGCTACGTGCAGACTGGGGAGAAGGGGGTTTCCACAGCACATGCCCCGCACATGGCTGACAGAAACAGCCTCCCCTTTGGACGCAAGCACATGGTAGTAAAGGGATCTGCCGAGGAACCATCACCCTCCTGGCTTGCCTTGTAAAAAGGGGTAAACAGATGTCACCATGGCTGTCAACCTACCACGGTGGCAGAGGCCCTGCCTGCAGCCCAGCCGGGCCGCACGGGCTTTAGGAAAACAGCAGCAGGTTGCCGGGCGGCATCCTGCGCCAGCTGCCGACGCAACTACAGCGCCGGGCCGCAGCTCCAAACTTTGTTTTTTTTTTGCCATCGTACTGATTATTGAGTAATTCGGGTCCGAAGTGCCGCCCGCCAAGCAGCCTGACGGGGGCAAGGAAAGCTCTTTGTGGGATGAGCCTCGGGGCCGGTTCCCGCCGGGAGAGCCCCGGGGCCGGCGGGATTGGGGCCCGCTGAAGCACGGCCGCGTAAACAACAGGTTCGGCAGGTCCCTTTAAATCCCTTTGGCTCCTCCGCGCATCCGGGGACGGCAACTTTTATCTCACGAAAGGGAGAGCGCGGCTGGGAAGCGTTTCCCTGGCGCAAAACTCTAAGTTTAAAAAAAAAAAAAAAAAAAAAAAA
>VZSF01006178.1:352589-419531 GCA_013398295.1 Chionis minor | reverse complement strand
ATCAATGACCTGGATGAATGGATCGAGTGTACCATCNCCCCCTCTACCTCCCCCTCATGATTATTTTTATGAACGCCTACACTCTTGCTTAAGGAGGAACAAGGTTAGGACAAAAGGTATCAGGCACAAACTTGAATATAGGAAGTTCCATCTGAACATGAGGAGGAATTTCTTTCCTTTGAGGGTGGCAGAGCACTGGAAGAGGCTGCCAGAGAGGTGGTGGAGTCTCCGACTCTGGAGACATTCAAAACCCTCCTGGACACCATCCTGTGCAACCTGCTGTAGGTGGACCTGCTCTGGCAGGGGGGTTGGAGCAGATGATCTCCAGAGGTCCCTTCCAATCCCTAACATTCTATGATTCTATGATTCTATGAACTTGAGGCCATTTCCTCTTGTCCTATCCCTTGTTGCTTGGGAGAAGAGACCGACCCTCACCTCGCTACAACCTTCTTCCAGGTACTTGTAGAGGGCAATCAGGTCTTCCCTCAGCCTCCTTTTCTCCAGGCTAAATCACCCCAGTCCCCTTGGCAGCTCCTCAGTCACACTGTCAAATGCTGATGGTGCACTTTGAAAGGCTGAGTCTCCTCTAGAAGAGGACTTCCAAGAGTCTTCCTCATGGAAATGGTCTTTGTTTCTTTCCTTTTCTGAAGCACAAGATGGGTCTGAGGAAGTTCTCAGGCAGTTGTCCATCTTCCTGGTATCTAAACACTTGATTCTCAGCTTGCATATAGGTGCTAGACTTGCAGCTTTGCTCTGAGCTATATTTGATCCTGTGATGCGCAGGGGAAATACTCTGGTGTTCAGCACAATATCCAATGCAGCAGCATTTTCTCTACTGGATAGAAGGCTCAACTTGTTTTCTCTCTACCTGCAGCTCCTTCATGTTTGCTTTCCCTGGCTGCTCAAATGTGAAGCAAAATCGTGGCTGTACCTTCACATTTAAGATCTGGCCTGCTTTAACATATAGCCCCCGGCCTCTATTTTTTGGTGATACAATCAAAAGCCATGCCATGTGAGAGAAAGAACAGACACATGTAATATATTTTGTGAGAGCCAGCTGGTTCCTTCAGGCAGGGACTGGACATTTCTGGCTAGAAGGATTGCTGAGCTTCCCAGCGGTATTTCTCCCAGCTCAGTAACCCCTCATTGAGCCTTGGGTGGGCTTCGGAGCTGGGCACTGGAGCTGGAGAGAGAAATCACCTTTTTTTGCTTAGGTGGAGGCCTGAGTGAGAGTTTGTCACACTGTAGAAGAATCATATTCTCTCCTTGAGTGATTTGCACACTCTCTGGTCCTGCACTTCCATGGCTGTTTGAACGTGGGGGACTGGGACAGGCTGAAACAAAGAACTGAAAATGATTAAGAGAAGCATCATGAACACTCAGCCCCTTCCCTCCCCATCCCAGTGACTTCTGCAGGATTGAATCTGAGGTTTCTCTGCTTAAAGTCATTTCATTTATGCAAACTAAATGTTGCACACATATAAAGAACTACTAAATACTCAAAGTCTGTAATTCTCAGCAAATTATACAGGGCATTTATGCTGCCATGGAAATGCAAAAAGCTATGTCTCAAGGATATTTCCAGAACAGCGTAGTTAAGAGAATTGCAGCTGGGATTACTTATGGACTCATTCTTTGGAATGTTAAATGGTTTCATCACACGTAGATATCATGGGCTAAACTGCAACTGACTGGGGCAGAGCATCAGGGCCCCTACAAGGCATGTCCACAGCAGGCAAAACTGTAATGATTTAATGTCAATTCTAAATATTACATTTGGATTTTGGTGAGTTCATTTGCATCTATATACAGATTATGACTATGGTCAATTTTCCATCAATATCTAATAAGAAGATGATTGCACTTTTGTAATAATGTGAAAAAACATTGGAAAGATAATTATCATAAAGCTTACTTGACTGTGTTCAGAAGTTTATCAATTGCATGTGAAGGAGTGCTGGTGACATGATGTCATGTAAAAGGAAATTATTATAAAAATAATACTATCAGAGTATCTGAGAAGAAAATCCTTCAAAAATATGTTGTTGAGAAATATGAAAATACAGAAATACAAGGTACCTGTTGCAGAAGCAATACAAATGTGCAGCACGGTCATATGCAAGGATTGCTATGGTCACTGGACAACGACAGCAAATTAACTTGTGTAATTTTCGTAAGTTCACACAGAGCTAAACCAATATTTCTCTGTCAAAAAAAATATCTGGGGTATTGTTGACATGTGAGCTGCACTTTCAACGTAAAAAAGAATCAGCTATTTTGGCAACCATTTATGCAGCAAACCATGGAAATACTAAAACGTTGCTGATAGTTCTCAGTGTTACATGTCCCTCCTCGATTTGATTATTTTAAGACAGGAAAGAACAGTGTCAGAAATACCTGAAATATAAAAAGTAAATTGAAATTAAATATTTCTGATTTTGACAATGTATCAGCTAATGATAACATTAGTGTTTGGGGGACATTTACCTGCAAATTAACACGAAATGAGAAACGGATTTTTCCTCTAGTACCAGTCACATGATATAATCTGTGACCTGATAAAGTAAGCCAGAGAGGTCATAATTTGATCCTAGATGTTGCAATCAAAGTTTTCTGCCTTTCAAAGGAATTTAAAAATAACACGATACTTCAGCCAATACCTCAATTACATGTAAATACCGACACATATCCGTGCAGATGGCTCTTGCTATAACCCTGCAATTGAAAGAAGCTACAGCTGCTCTTGCTGTCAAACCCAAGTTTGGGTTTTCACAAACCTTCTGATTTTTCTTTCAGCCTGTGAGTTTGAAAAATGTGTAAGGAATAGACATGCAGAAAACTACAGCAAAGAACAACCTTGAGAGCATATTAACTTTGTGAAGTTCAACGCTACAAAGCTGGGAACTTGCAGAAAGGGAATTTGCTGATCTGACCTAAACTTAGTATCCTTGTACCTATGTATTATGAAATAGAAATACAGAAACCTAAGTTATCTGCGCTGCTGGAAAACTCCTGCCTTATTCCATGTAAGGAATGGATGTCTCTTCCTGAATGGATAGCTATACCTTCTTCTTTTTACACCAAACTGTCATTATTTTAAGGATTTTTTTTCCTCAATGTGTGATTTTTAGAGAAACCCATAACTGCATAGAGACAATTAAGCGAAATAATGTTATTCACAGCTAACACTATGTATTTACATGCAATGATTGTATTTAAATACTTGTAGTGATAACTCTGCCTGCTTCTTATGGAAGAGGACAAAGTTTGAGACGATTGAAATGAGAGGTCTTGCAGGAGACCTGCAGGTCAGTTGCAGAGGCAATTGAAGGCCAGGAGAAGGTTTGCCTTTATATTTCCCAACTAGGACCAAATGGAAAATGATAGTAGACAGCCAGAGAATATCCAGGTTAAAACCCCCATCCCAAACCAATAGATCTTGGAGCTGCCAGATTTGCTGGGCATGATACCTTCACAAATAAGGACAAGAAAGAGAAAGGCGATGGGAGAAGCAAGGAGGAGTTAATAATCTCCGATCTTGTCTGTCATCTCTCCCTGTGAAATTTCAAAGTTCAGTTATAACTCTTGCATCCAGGAAAGTAAATATCATCAGCGTGAATTTAAAGTGCTTTCAGCATACCCCTCATGATCATTCAAGCAGATAAGGAAAACCAAAACAAACAGAAGAAAGCCATCTAGAAAATACTTCATTTTGTCATTTGAAATAACAAACACATTTTACAGAGTTGGAGTCCGACCTAAGATAGATTCATCAAGTAATTAGCCACTACAAACCACTCTTTTCGTTTACTGAGTTCCACGCGGTTGGGTTACTGGTCTGTGATAGTTACTGACCTTTTTCTAAGGACATTCTTGTCCCTGTCTTAGGAACCCTTTCTGCTGACAATGTTCGACTGTTTTTTCCATATCACTTTTGACATACAATTTTGCTGTGTTTTTCACACTGAGGGCACTACCATATCATTTCTCTTTCCCTGCTGTTTCCAGCATTGTCACTTACAGCCTTGAGTCTTCTTTTCTGACGCAGCTGGAGGATGGCAGCTGAGTGCAAAAACCTTTCTGCAGAGATTTCCATGGGTAATGTTGATTCTCCAGGCGGGTGCAGTGGTATGCAGCAAGCTTTAGAGCTCCTTTTTATAGTTGCTCATATCAGTGTGCTTTGACTCCTGGGGCCACGGTCATACTGAGAATAATCAAAATACTGGCACTTCCCAGACTACATGTGGATTTGTAACTTGTCCTACCAGCTAGTAACTTTCATAGACATGAAGCTGTGAAGCCTTCGGGGAACAGAGGAAATTATTTTTTTTTTAAATATGTTTTCTGTACTTGCTATGCAGTCTGTTCTAAAGTTCAGTGACTGCTGTTGGAACAGTGCACGTGAACAGGTTTAATCAGGTCTGCAGACTGCAATTATGTAAGCATGACGCAATTTTCTGGGACAAAAATATGGCGCAAGTTCAGCATTTCATTACCCATCAGGAGCCTCAATCCATACGTACGCGAAGGTTGACTAAACTTGATAGGTAGCCAGTTGTAACAAGAGCTAAAGGCAGCTGGATGTGGCGGTGGCACTCCTTCACCTTGTTAGCTGGATGAGTTGTCTAGTCCTGGAGCACATTGTGCCTACATTAGAATATACACTTGCAGTGATTTTTATAAATATATATATGCGTTTTCTTCTTACTGGATATTTCTATACCGCCAAATCTGCTTTGCCCAAGTATGGAGCAGCAGATTTTTTTTCAGGTCGTGGGAAAGTAGCTCAAGCCAAATGGGTGCAGAGTTGAGCTCCAACAAAGCAGGGTACGCTTGTGTGGAGTGGTTTACTAAATACAGACACAAAAATGAGTGTCTGTATGACAAACCACACAAGCCAGGGAAGCCACGTATGCTGTGGGAATTTCATCGCTTACTTGGGATGCTACAACACCCAGTCACTAGCAAGAATTATCTTTTTATCTCTTCTCTGATGCTGCTGCACGCACATTTTCTAAACAGGGGCTATTAATCAGTTTGTGAGCTGTGAGGGACTTTTTAAAACTTATTGTCTGGATCTGGAAAAGCAGAGCTGCTACCTTTGCTGGGAATGGTGTTTCTCACTGGTATTTCTCAATAAACAGACTCAACTGTGCTATCTTAAAAATAGTAGGTGTGCTATATCCACACACCTTCTATATCCACACATATCTTATCCCCTTCTTGGTCCTATTGTGCTTTGCTTCCCCCTAATAATTTCTTCTCATTGACCTTGCTGCAGCCAGTGAAAAGAACCTCAGGCAAGAAAACTGTCACATTTATCATACACAAAATAGTAAAGATAGTTCTTCTATTCCCAGGTGGACAAAGAATCCTTATGGCCCCCACAGGCAGCCAAGGAAATACTTTCAGGCACAAATATTATCAAAGGCTTTTTCCTGATGCTCCTTCCCTAAAAGTAACAACAGGCTTGGGGGTGGTAAGTGAGGAGCTGGACCACGTTGCAACGCTGTTGATACACCAAGCACACGTGGCGTAGTGCATATATCACAGCTCCGGGAAGCGTAAAGCCATCCCAGACTAATTCCTGATAAGGCTGAAAATTTTGCTGGTATTGTTATTTAACAACTGCTCTGCAAACACAAGTAGGGAAGCCTTCCTCAGTAAAATCCAGGGTATAAGACAAGCGGAGCTTTGAATGCCTCAGTCTGTGAAACACTTGTCTGCTGTCTTCATCTGCCGTTGCAGGGAACACATCTAAATGCCTACCCTTAAAGGGAAGTCACTATTTTAAGGACTTACTCTGGCAGCAGCGGGATGGGAATTTCTACCAAACATGCTCACCATAATGTAAAAAAATCAGGGATAAAGTTCAGATGCAAAGGGGGGGTGTGTGTGGGTGTGCGTGAAGAGATACATAAGGTACATTTCCTTCTTGCCAGGCAGTAGGTAGGAAGGCTGTGAGCTTCACTGCCCTGAACATCGCCTAAGTCTGCCCTCCTGCATGCTGCCACTGCCACCAACTCTTTCAGAAGTAAAGGATCAAAACTCAATAGTATCCTTTTCTGCTGATCGCAACACCAAGCACATGCACTTTTCAGATTCAAGGCTTTGTGCATTAGTTCTTTGAATGCCTTTAAAAGCAGCATGATACAGTCTGCCCAGAAGGGAGCAGCATCGATACCCTGTGAAGGACAAGCAAGGTATTATCTGTTGCCAGAGAGGAGCCTTGTTCATATTATCAGCCACAATATAGGGATGCAATCATTGTTACAAATTAGCACTGAAATTTAGGAGTTATTTCTATTAATTGATTAGCATTCTAAGTAGCTTCCTTAACAGGATTTACTTCAAGTTTCTTCCTGGGAACCTTTGTATGGAACAGGCACAAATCTGAGTGAACCACAAAATTATTATGCTTGCATTACAGCAACAGGAACTGTACATAACATTTAAGGCTTGCTGAGGGTAAAAATGCACTGCGGTATACACAAGGCTACCCTTGATGCACTGCAGATGTACCCTTAATTAATCACAGAAACAATCTGCTGCTTGCAGGGAACTTTTGGCAGATCTGTTTTAAAAGGAAGGTACACCCAGAGAGCCTGACCTTGTCAGGTGAAGTGTACCCTGTTACCAAACGAGCCTGCGGCTTCGGAACCTGGGGGAGAAGGGGTTGCTCTGCCTAACTGAGGCTTCCTTCTTCTCTTCCGTGGGACAGCATCGCCCTCCTTCAATTCGCAGCTCTGCTCAGGATTTTCTGAGCGACTTTGACCAAGTCACTGTGCAGAGAGCTGTTTGCAGAGCGTGCCTCTGCCTACGCTCCGCCAAGGCAACGCTGGCAGGATGTCAAAGCACAGGCTTGGCACGGGCACCGGCTGGCTCTCCCTGGGCTGGTTCCTAATCAGGTTCCAGTCCTGCCAGTACCCGAGCGTGTTCGTGATGCCGCACAGTAATTTGAGCGGGACCACCCTCCTGCGAGAGAAGCCCTATACGCCTGCTGAAGCGCAGATTTTCCCACCGCACACATACACACACACACAAAAATGATGTTTTGCTGAACGATCACGAACTTTTACAACGCTGTGACAGCAGTTAAACCAAGTATAAATCTCTGTATTTTTTTCCCTGTCATTGGAGCCAAACAACTTCCACATTTCTGTGTGGGTGATTGCCTCTGATCCCGCAGAGAGGAGGTAGCTTTCTCAAGAAGTGTGCTCGGAGGGAACAACTGTTGATCTCCCTTATGAAATCCCATCTGTTGTCTTCAGCAACTCTTACTTGCTGGCTGAACGAGATAACGTTTCTCCGGCAGTAGCTGTAATTTTCCAAGCACTTTGCCGGGTGCAAAGTCAGAACCCGATTCAAAAAGGACAAGCAGGGATATAATTTTGCTCTCTCCCTTCTGTTACGCAGCGTGTTACGAATTAGGCTGCTGGCAGTCAGGTAGGGCAGAGTCGGTGGGGGTTTGGGGGTTTGTTCAACACCTCTGAAGACGAAAAGCCATGCGCTAATCTTAGAGGCGGGTTCTGGAAACGGGGAAGCCTTTTTTGGTTATTATTCTGGGCATTACTACTCCGCGTTTTTGACAACCTGCTGTTTATTATTTAAATCATATCTAAACGATTCTTAGTTTATGGTGGAAATGAAGTCAGCCGAAGCGAAAGCTGGTAATATTTCAATGTTGCAAAGCATTAACTTTAATGAATTATTTGGAGAAATTTAAGGGAAGAGCGCCAGGATTTGGGGGGGAAATGCCCAAACCAACCAAGCGAACTGAAATACTAACACCACCGCCTCTCCTCGTGGGTTACGGGGAAATTCCTTTGCTCTGAAGGGCCATACCCCGAGCCACTCTCGCCCTATTACTTAGGGAGGCATTTCCCTCCCGCTAAAATGTTTGGATTTTTCCCAAGACGGGGGAGAAAGGTGACAAATCTAACCAGAACACTAGCTACCAGCTACCAGAACGCATAAACCTCTGTTTGTGTGTCGTGTATGTGTGTGTGTGTCCCCGACCCCTTCCCCCTCGGCGGGGCGGAGCGGAGCGGGGTCCCCGGAGGTTCGGCCGAGCCCCGGCGGGGGGTCGGTGGGTGGTGGGTGGTGGCGGGGGTGTAAGGGCCGCCTTTCCGCCGCCCGGCCCGCCGCCCGGCCCCTGGCATGGGAGGCGGGACCCGGCGGCCGCCCCCGCCCCTCGGAGGGCGGCAGGAGAGTTGAACTTGGGAAGCGGCTCCGCATGGGGCCGGGGCGCTGCTCGGCCTGAGGAGAGCTCAGCCCCGCGGCCGAGGCGCCGCGCTCCCCGCCCGGCGTTGGGGGGCAAGGCCGAGCGCGGACGGCCGATGGAGAGGCGAGAGGACGGGCGGGACTGGGCGTACAGGTAGGGCTGTTGCTGTTGCTGCCGCTTCCCTTCGCTTCCCCCGCCCCGGGCCCGTGTGGCGAGCAGCCGGCTCTGAGGTGGGTTCCTCGGCGTGCGGCTGCCGGAGGGTCCGGCTTCCCGCGCCCCTGCCGCCACCGGCCGCGGCCGCCTGCCCGCTCCCACCTGGCTATTCCCGGGGCGGCGGGAGGGGGTGTGTGTGTGTGATGTTTAAAAATACCGCTTTTACAACTTTCCTGTGAATCTGCAGCGCTCTGAGGGGAGCTCCCTCTGAGGGAGGGAGCCGGGAGCAGGAGGGGTGACTCGCAGCGCCTCGCAGGGAGTTTGGGGTTTTTTTGGTCGCCTTTCCCCCCTGCTGGCGTCTTGCCGAGAAGACGCCGAGGGCTGGGGCAGAGAGGAGCCGTGCCGGAGGGCGAACCGGGAGCCGGTTCAGCCGGGCAGAGCCAGGCGCTCCTCCCGGAGCGCTCGCCCGGGGCGGTGAGGGGGCGGCCGGCGGGAAATGGCGGCGGGATGGGGGGGCCGAGGCCGCCGCCCCGGAGGAAGCCCCCCGCACCCAGCGGCAACCGGTGCGGCCCTTAACGCACCTGGGGGCGGTGATGACCGTCAGTGCCTGCCGGCAGGCGAGGCAAGGCAACTTCCTTAAACCCGTGCTGCCCAACTCTCGTATTTTGCCCTTTCTACCTCAGGAATGGCGTTCTGCGTGAAGTCAAACCCTACTTGCCGCCTGAAGGGTCGCAGTCGTAAATAGAAGATGTGTTTTTGTGGAGGCGTTAACGGTTTGGGGGTTTTTTTTGGGTTTATTTTTTTTGAGCGTTCTCACGTTCCGTGTCTTCAAGGGAACCTGTGTCAGGCGTTTTGGTGTCTCTTACACCTGCATTTTGAGTGTCAAATTTGAGGCGTGCGTGGATACAAAGGTGACTCTTCTAACTGCCGATGAGGTCATACCAATCTGAGGCCTGAATATCAAAATGTTCCTCTTCTGATTCACACTTTACTACCCGTGACGATCCCATGAGCCGGAGTTTACCCAAGGCCGTGCCGGTGCCGCTCCATGGGCAAACTCCTTCCCCGTGAATGAAACGGGCAGTGTTTCTGGAAGTTAAGCCTTGATGTCCGTCTTGCAAAAATGTTTCTGCGCGGACAGGCCCCTCTGCCCATTTAACTTCCGCGAAGCCTGTGAGTGCTCTGCACTCGCGTGATAATCGACAGGTAATGAAGAGTCCCGGGAAGTTGCCATAAATCTGCTTTAGCAAGGTGACCTGATATATCAAGCTAGAACAGAATCAGACTTGCAGTTCTGAAACTCCATCAGTGCTGTGCTGCCTGAGATGACGTGATGTAACGCTGAAAAATTGTTGATTATAATAAAATGAGCATTTTTGGTACTACGTATGAAGACGGTTGACAGAAGGATTTGTACTCCCCCCCCGCCCCCCCCCCCCCAAACCATATACTTTCATGAAGATAATTTCAGAAATAAGCCCCTCTAAAAAAATAATCTTTGTAACTTGTTCTTCATTGTGTCATTTTTCTGTGCAGAACTGTGTGGAAAGTGAGTTCAGGCCACATGTGAGCTGTTGTACCATACCTTCATACTTCTCAACCGTTTGTATTGCGGAGAAAAATACCTCCCAGAGTTCTGTGTGGTTGTAATTTGGGTCAATTCTGCGCAGAACGGATCCTGTGCTCCAAAACCTTCTTACTTCTAAAAGTAGTGAAATCTATAAAACTGACTGAAGAGTGCATGTTTAAATTCATTTACTTAAACAGCTTTGATATGCTAAATGGAGTGTAACAGTTTGTGTAAAGTAGGTTTTTGTTGGGAGGAGGGAGTTTTGAGCCGCTTTTAGAAATAGCAACTGGAAGTTATTTAAAGCATGCTTGCACATATTTTTTTTCAGCTGTAGGTATGTAGGAACACTTATACAAGAATTCTTTTTTATTTTGTAGGGTTGATCCATATGGTTTTGAAAGGCCGGAAGACTTTGATTATGCATCCTATGAAGCATTCTTTTCCAGATACCTAGTGGTACTCACGAGAAGAGCAATAAAATGGTCCAAGCTCCTAAAGGGAAATAACAGTATACAGAAGAGTTTAAAAGGTGAGCTGTATGTCTGTAGGTAAAAGTGCATTATGTTGGAACCAACATAAATCATATGGAATTGGTTTGCATTTTGGAATGTTTATTTTTGTCTTCAAATGAAAAACAGTAGTATAAATAGTAATAATACATAAGCAAGTACGCTGTTGTTAGGGGGATTGTTGATTTGATTTAGAGCTTGCAAAGGAGTAATCCTTCTCTGTCGTATGCTTTAATATCTTATTAGATCTGTAACCCAGAGATTATGGCCACTGGCTCTTCAAAAATTTTTCACTGGCTCTTTTACAGCTGTTTGTTGTATTGTACTCTGCTCTGTGCACCTCAAAAGGCCATGGGGTTATGTAGAAGACACTGTCCTGAACCCCAGGGATCAGGATGTTAGGGATCTCGGTTGCTGACTCTGACAGTTTTTTTAGATTGCTGAGATTTTCTTGCACTCCTTATCCTCCTTTTGTAAAATGACGTTCACCTCACAGCTAAAAAGGTGTGCACTAAGAACTGATGCTAAATGCCCTATGAAGTAAAGAAAGTAAAATTACTGCAGGAGCTAATGCGACGTTGGATGAAATGCTGATGGAACTGTTAATGGCTGCTTCAAAAAGCAAGCAAACCTCTAGTAATACTTTATCTTGCAAGAGAGATGGGGGAAATAAATAGAGGAAGTCAGAAGGTGTCAAGAAATCCTGTGAGACTAAAGGGTGAGGTTTTTTCCTCATGTTCTTTCTATGGGTTATTTCATGTAAGCGTCTACATTTTCCTCTCTGCTCTTAATGATGCTATTTAGCTTGCATTCTCCTGGGAGTCTTGGAGTTGGGCACAGTTCTCTGTAAGTATGTTAAAGAAAAAGTGAGTAAAACCAGGCAGAAGTTCATCAGGCACTGACTGTAACATAGCTGAAAATTTAAAGCTGTGCTTCAGGTGCAGACTTTCACTGCTAATTCTGGTGGTTTTGTTGTTTTGGTGTGTGTTTTTTTTTTTTCTTCTTGGCATCAAGAATGGGATGATAACTAGTGAGACATTTTAAGTATAACAATGTATTTAGTTTATGGATGTCTGTTTTAAGGTGGAGGAATCCCAGAAAGTGTAGGTTTGAGCTATAGCTGCTAGATGATACGCTGCTAACTAGAAAGTAGCTACTTCTACTCTCTTCTTTTTCTTCCATATGTAAAGAAGTTTTCATTTAGGGTGTCAAATTTGAATATAGCAATAGCAGTGCGGTATTTTGAATGAGGGAGGATTTTGAGATTCTGCGGAACTTAGTCTAATAGTTGTTGTGGAAAAATAATCTCAGGTTTTCATTAATCTCCTCCTTCTTTTAAAATGTGCAAACTGTGACAGTGGCAGCTTTTAGCAATTTCTGTGAGTTCATTATATTTCCCTTGTGTGGCCTGTTCCAGCATTGTAGGCACAGAATGATACTGTGATAAAACAGTGTGAATGTCTTTGGTCTTATTTCAGAGTCAAAACTTCGACCAAATCTCTCAGCTTGTCTGCTGGGGTTCAGTACCGATGGTCGTGCTGCCCCACTAGCCATGTAATGGCAATAACCATTAACGTGGTTTTAACTGTCTCTAACAGGCTACTGTTTGTGAAAAATGGGATGCCGTAAATCCAAGTGGACACAGGCAATGGCTCTTGACTGTTGCAAGCTCTTGTGGGCTAGTGCATCATCTTTGACATTACTAACTTTTGCTAAACATGCTTGAGTTTGCAGGCTATGCATTCTCATGAATATATATAATACATAATTCTAAGGAGAGTGGAAATAAATAATGTCGAGGAAATGTAGTCTGACTGCAAATTCAAAGTTGTTACAATAAGCCTCCCTCATTATCGTCAACTGATACCTCAGAAGAGGAGAGCAACAAGTTAGCCTGTACAATTACTGGTTTTTAAATACTTCCCTTTTTTATCATTATTAAGATTGAAGTCTGTGGCACAAGCACCTAGAATTATGTGAGCAGTTGTTTAAGTGTGTGCTTTATCCTGCAAGATGATCCTGCAGTGACTTACCTGCAGGCGAGTCAGAGAGCAGAAGGTCTGCTTGGTGATACACTGAATTTCACTCCTTCAGGACTTGACTTCATTGCTCTGAAGCTTTGCTTGGGAGCTGCTGGTTCCAATTAACTTCCCCTCTGCTGCAAGTTGGCTGCAAGCTGGAACCAAGAAGAGTATTTGGTTTGCTGCTTCCCTCCCTGAATGCGATAGCTGTGTGTGTGAGAACCCATATCCTTATTTTGAGTTCTACTGGGGCCTTTGCAAAATGCATCCTGCTGTGAGTAGATGCGAGAGAGGCATTGTACATGTGATATCCCAGTAGCTCCACGCCCATTTGTCTTTACACACAGAGAAGCTTGTAATTCCTGTCTGGCTGAACAGGAAGAAGTGGTGACTTGTGTTAATTTTCCAGTTTGGAAATGTGGCATGTTCACATGCTACTGTGTTTGCCTCACATCCAGGGTGGTATGTATGTGTATAATTGTGTCCTACTGTAAAGAAAAGTAATTAGACTACATTTTAACAACGGTAATTAAGCAGTGTGTCCTGTTGTTCTTGATTACAGCCTTCCAGCAGGGCGGGTCATGGGAATTTTGGCTGATGGTTCCTTTTGCTCATTCTCCAGTCTCTCCCTTTTTGTTACTTTGTGGTATTTTGTTTCCCCCTCTACCTTTGTTATCTTCGCTGTCTCTGCACCTGTGAATTTTTAGACAGTGTTCAGTCATTTGCCTCCTCTTTCTCTCTGATGCTACTGAGATTCTCTTAATTTTTACTTTTCTCCATTCAGCTGCTATCTTTATGGGACAAAAAGACAGCTTTCTGCTCTGGCTTGTTTACAGGCAGGCAACAAACTGACATAATTACCCAAAGTAGCTTATTTCTAACCAAAAGCATGCTGCATAAAAGAATTTGGCTGTAAGTGGATTAGTCAAAACTAACCAGTAGCAGAAGGTGCTTTCTAGTCTTTGAGGTTCATAAAATACAGTGAAAGGTGAAAGTAATGGAACTAAACAGTGGTTATAAAAGGAGTGCTTCTGTTTCAGCCCAGCGGTCGGAGGAAGGAAGGAGCATCTTAGTAATTTTTTGTGTTTGACTGTAACTTGAACATTTACAGCACAAATGTGCTTTGTTTCTTCTATGAGGCAGTCATAAAATAAAACTTTCAATCCCTTATTTTATTCTTTTTTTCAGCTTTTATAGATTTTTTTCCCTCTAGGATCCAAGTTAGTTTCTTCAGCATTCAACAGTAATTTTTAGTAATTGAAAACTGAAAAGTGCAGCCACTTTTCAAAATCACACTCTTGTAATATTTTATACAAGATAATTTTTGTTTTTAAATAGGGTTTTCCTACAAACACTTAGTCTGGCTGTGGTGTAGAGTGAAACAATGTTAGTGGGAGGAAAATAAGAATACAACTTCATCTAGAGGCAAAATCCTCCAAAAATACTCATGTTCTACCATTAAAAAAGGATAGACAGGTTTAAAGTGATTTTTACTTATTTTTAAATCTTGTTACTATAAGTAGTGCCTGATACTGGAAAATGTTATTTTCTGCATATTTTTCAGCACTTCTAGACTACTTCCCTATCATGTAGCTGCTTTTTCTGGTAACAAGAAAAACATATTAGAAAGCGTGACTCTAAACCTCTGTAAACTGGCACTGGCTATCAGAGGTAATAGAATTACTGAGGCTACTTTTGTTTGCTTAAAGGGATTTGGTGATGTTTCATAACATATGTTAACGAAGAGACAAAAACTTCACATAAAGATACTTATTGCACGTGTTTTAAAGCTTAGACTGTTGTGTACGCTGCAGTTGTCCTGGGAGTGATTCTGAGGGCAGGTACTCAGGGCTTGATGGTACTCAGCAGTGCTGCTTTTGAGATCAAGCCCTGGGTTTACAGTGGGAGTCGGATGTGCAATTGGAGACGCATGCACAATCCGCCTTCATCTGTGAAAGCTTCTTAAATGTTACAGTGGGAGGATATTCTGCAGTGTGGACTGTTTGTGGGCTTTCTAAAAGTTCCTGAGGATAATGTGAAAGAAGGCCTATAGAAAACAAAATAAATGCATATTTGTATAAACCATATTATGTATATAATATGACATATATATGTATACATAAACCATATTTAATTGCGACTGTCCTTGCTTTCAAAACTATTTTGCTGCTTCTGTATGCTGGTTTGCAGATCTTGCTAAGTATGATAATGGTGTGAAGAAGCAAAGCATCATGTAAAGGGCTTTTCTATTTGTCAGGGAGTGGGGGAGCTGGGGCAGGTTGTCACTTGGGGCAATCCAAGCCTCTGGCTGTCTATTACCAGGAGAACGATGACACTGAGGAATAATGAGCTTATGCTGCGCTGCAGGGCTGCTTCCCCCTTGTGCCAATGTCAAAGGCTTGTCTCTGCTTCTCTTGAATTTAATGTGTATTGTTGGATGTGAATGTTGGCTATGCTTTCAGAATTGACAGTTGTTCCAGAAAAAAATACCATTGGAATTACATCTTAGAATATGATAATCCAGTAATTTAACCAGCAAATGTCCTTCTAGAGACACGTGCAGGTTCATCTGAATGTCTCCTCTTCTTGACCTATATGGGACTGGTTCCTCATACTCATTCGTGCACTTGCTATGTCCATCTATAGGATTTCTTGAGCATTAGAATTCAGAATCTTGTGAAGAAGAAGCGGGGGTTATTGAAGAGCCGTGGAAACAAGTAAACTATTTCCAGCCTGTCTAAAAGATGGTTGTAATTAAAGTTACTTTACAGCTGGAACAGTAGAGACTAACCCATAGTATAAATCCTTATTGAAGAGCTAAACAAAAACTGTATCCGGAAGTCCAGGTATTTATTGCAAATGTGAAGGGTAGGAGTGTTTCTTTGAGAGAAAGTACCAGACTTTAGATGAGTGAAATGCACATTAGAGGTGCACAGGTCTCTCTGTTAACGTTGGGAAAGTAGCTTTGGCTCCTAAAGGATAGGCAGATGCAATTAGGTGGAATGTATTTGGAAGGTGGCTGGCTGAGTTGTTGTAAAACCTGGTTTCCCTCTGCTGTTTTTAAGGCCTTTAATTCAGGTAGCATTAATCTTAAGTTACAGATCTTTGTCATTGGATAAAACCAGATTAGGTAATGATATTTTGTGTGTGCGGGTGGAATAAAAATCCCCACTCTCATTTGAGTCCTATAGAATTTACGGATGAGAAGTTGATACTCTAATTGATACAGTCTCATTCGTTTAGTAAGAAGTATCTGATTCCTTTCTTAGTTTCTTCTCCCTGGAAAAAGCAGAAGCATCTCAAACATTCAGCTGTCTTTTTGGTTCAGAAGGGCTAACGCTGATTTAGGATTCCGTACCAATAAGCAGCATTGGCTCCTTATTAATATTTTTCATGCCATTCCCAGGAGGAAGCTGCTTTAGCTGTCATTAGGCTAATGCTGCTTCCTGCAATCTTGCATCCTAGTTATTTACACTGAATGATCTGCTTAAAAAAAAAAAAAAACAAAACCCAAAGCACACCCTGGTGATAAATAGGATGCAAGAGATAAGAGCTATTTTAGTTCTGAAAAGACTTCCCCAGGTATCCTAGGAAAAATCATCTGCTGCTCACTCGCATCTCCAGTTCTTCCAGAGGCTAATTTAAACAGGAGCCGCATATTTCTCAGTTTCTGGTAGGACTTCAGTGGTTAGGTGCTAACCTGAAATCCTAGGTTACGTTAACATAGCCATTTGTCCTGGAGCATAACTAAGCAAACGGAAAGGGCTATTATGTAGGAGGCTATTAGTAATGTAAGGAAAGAAAAAGTCAGTGCTTTACTGAATTAAAAAGGTCAAAGATCAAGGGGAAACTTTGCTGTTCATATCTCTCTCTGGAAAGGCGGGAAGACAAGGAAAGGATTCAAAATCCTAATGGGGGAATAGAGAAGGGAGGAAAGCCTGGGTCTGGAGGTCTGTGTGGGGTGTCGGAGCAGCAAGACTTTACAAGTGAATCTAAAATACACCATGTAGCTGAGAAGGAAATGCTTATCCTAAATGGTAGCATAGGAGAGAAAGCATAATAATCTCTAGTCAAGAGAGTATGACTTCTCAACTTTCTGTTGCTCATTTCCAAAAGAAAAATACAGCTAGATTTTTTTAATTATTATTTTTGATTATTTTTTTAAATACCAAATTTCTTGTTTTGCAGTGAAGAGATATATCAGGAAAGGCATCCCCAACGAACATCGTGCATTGATCTGGATGATTGTGAGTGGGGCACAAGCTAACATGGAACAAAACCCTGGATATTACCACAGACTGCTTGAAGGAGAGAAGAATGACAAGCTGGTTGAAGCAATCAAAACAGGTTATTGTCTTGATAACACTGATTATCTGTCTTAGGTCCCTAAATGTTAGAGATCAAGTTATGTAATGGAAAACTTGGTTTCTGTAGTAGTGATTTAAGTGCTGAATTAACATGTTAATTAGATTAGCCAAAAGCTCTTTAACAGCACAGATCTTTCCAGGTTCATCATGTGGTCAAAAGCATTAGGGAAGATTAGAAATTATTTGGGAAGGAACAGAGAACAAACCAGAAAACAGTATTCTGTCATCTCCGAAGTGAATGATGAGTTACAACTTCATACCGTGAGACCTGCCTTTGGGTCTGTTTCTCCTTACTTCTGTCCCAATAGGACACTGGAAGAGCAACAGGGATGGTTGGAGGTGTGGTACAGTGTCCATATGAGGCAGACGAGGCATCTAGGATTTCAGCTTGAGGAAGAAGCTGCTGATAGAGCTATATGAATTATAAATGGTGTAGAAAGGGTGAATGGGGAGCGATTGTTATTTGTTTCTTGTAACATAAGAACTAAGGACACTGAAATAAATTTGCCATGCTGCAGGTTTAGAAGAGCACATCATGGAATTGTGGCACTTATTACTAGAGAGTGCTGCTGAGGCCAAAAGTATGAACTGGTTTAAAAAGGAATTTGACAAACTGAGGGGTGGGGAAATCCACTTGATGCATGAAGTCCTAAACACTAAATGTGAATCCCTGAAAGAATGGATGCACAGGAGAAATACCTCTCCTCTACTAATCCAGTTTCATATGCGCTGTCCGTGAACATTGATCAGTGGCCAATATTGATGACAAGGTATTGGGGCAACCAGACCTTAGATTGACCCACTGCATGTTTAAAAGAGGCAGTAGGGGAGGACAAGCGAGTAGAAGTTTGATCTAACTGATATTTGTCCTGAAAGTTTTCATACTGCTGCAGTGGAGCTTTTGTAGAGAAGCCAATACTGGCTGAATTGCCCAATTCACGAGTTGAGAGGTTGGGCTGTGTTCTGGACAAGCACAATGCTGAGGTTGTTTTGTTAGATTAGCAGGTGCAGTTACCTTTTTCTTCTTGAAAAAGCCAGGTAGTTAAAGTTGGGGCTTTATGGATTTTTATTTGAGTTGGATAACCATCTGAAACACCTTTTGGTTTAAGCTGCATTTTCCCTCTGCCTCTCCCCCAGCTCAACAGCAACACTATGGGCTTTTGGGACTACACGCCTTAGTGAGGCATTTTGGAGCATAAACTCTCATGTTGCTATGAATATGAAGACTAGCCAGAAATCCTCAGGCTCATATCCTGCTCAGAACCAGAAATAGTAGAGCTCTAACTGTGAAAACAGAGGGATCTACTAAGAGGACTTTCCAGCTTGAGGCTGGCTGATTATTTTATATGGCACTTGCTGTTTGAACATACCTGGTTTTTTGTTTTGGTTTGTGGGGTTTTTTNTTCCCTCTGCCTCTCCCCCAGCTCAACAGCAACACTATGGGCTTTTGGGACTACACGCCTTAGTGAGGCATTTTGGAGCATAAACTCTCATGTTGCTATGAATATGAAGACTAGCCAGAAATCCTCAGGCTCATATCCTGCTCAGAACCAGAAATAGTAGAGCTCTAACTGTGAAAACAGAGGGATCTACTAAGAGGACTTTCCAGCTTGAGGCTGGCTGATTATTTTATATGGCACTTGCTGTTTGAACATACCTGGTTTTTTGTTTTGGTTTGTGGCGTTTTTTGTGTGTTTTTCTTTTTTTTTTTTTAAGAGAAACATAAGGGAGCAGACTTCTTGCTCTAAACATGAAAGTAAGTGCTTAAAGAATGCAAGTCTCTAAATTTTGATGGAAATTTTCACGGCTTAGCTTACATACAGGTTTAGAAGGGCGTGCACTCCTACTGAGCTTTGTTGTTCATGCCCTATTATAGTAAAGTTTAGTAGGACAAATGATCTTGGCAGGATAAAATGTGGCTGTCCTCCTAATGCAAAGGCTACCTGCTGGATGCAAAAAGGCTGCGATGTAAGCTGACGTAGCTTCCTTGCAGTAAGCCCCTCAGGCCAGGCCATTCAATTTCAGAGTAAGTATGCCTGTGTCTGCACGTCCTCTTGTGTGCACATGCAGCTAATATCCACGTTTCCACATTTCATGATGAAGAGTTGTAGGTGCTGTGAAACCCGGGGTCTTGATATTTATGAGTCAGTCAGTCCCCGAAGCCACCTGTACGACTGCTGGCATAAGGATCTGGCTGCATTGATTGGATAGTAGTTGTAGGATCTTAGTTTAGTTTATGATGGGTTCAAAGAAGTAACTCAAACAATAGCCATTGCCAGGTCACTGGAGACAGTAGATACTTTACTATCAAAGCGCTAATAAGCTTCTCTGAATGGGGTTAAAATATTAGTGAGGATTGTGAATTTTCATGTGAGTTAAGTGCATTTAACTGTGCAGGAGCAAGGGGAACAGCAGTGTTGACTCTTCTGGCTTGCTCTAAGAGAAGCTGTATCAGGTCATATCCAAACGGCTTCCTCATCTGCCATTCAGTCTACCCAAACAGCTAAGGGAAGAACTGGAGGAGTAAAAAGAGTGCAGTGATACTTCCTCAGAATGTCTTTCCTAGTCTCCAGTTACCTGTGTTTTGGGGAGTTCCCGACTCGTATGCTACATGTTTGTAATTAGTTATGCTGGATAGGGGAAAAAAATCCACAAAAAAACTCTGGTTGCTCCTTTTTTGTGTCCTTCACCTTGCTCATGATCTTGCAGATTTGTGCTGTCTTGCTCATTAGCATCTCCCTCCAAACTAAGGAGCTGTAAACCACCTCGGCTTACGCTATGTATGGTAACCATTTCATACCTGTGATCTTCCTTGTTTCCATTCTCCAATCTGGTATTACCTCTTGGAGATGAAGGGGGCTGGAATTTATGTGGGTACTTCTCAGATTTATACAGTGGCATTATTGTTCTTCTATAGGAAATTCTAACCCCGTTTGCTTTCTTGATTGCTGCAAGTTATTGAAGTGTTACTTGGTGCTGGTGGTGGGTGTGCCAGGCTCAGTTTCTCCAGTTTTAGTTGATAGAATACGTGACCTTAATTTAAAAAAACAAAAAAAATCCCAACCCTGCAAAACAATTTCTAGTTCTGCGTGTTAGCAGGGAAAAGCTTGAAGATGAATCATAAATATCCAGTTATAACAAGTTTAAAATACCATTTAAGTATATTACTTTTACAAGTTGTAACGGATGACCTAACCTCATTATTCTGGAGGTTTGCAGTGGAGTTTTTAAATGCTTGTAGTTGGCAGCTGAGGTGAATCTTTGTTCTGCTCTAAGTAAAATAATAATAATAAAAAAATAAAATTAACTGCCTGGAAGCTATTCAGAGCAGATACAAGTTACAGTTGTAGCAGTAGCAAAGAAGTGACCGAAAGCGGAGTAGAGGATGTTAGTTATAACAGTACTTGTGTAATTTACTGGGCACTATGTCTGGGAGTGGGAAGCACCTGGATATGAAGGTAAGAACAGAAAGGATGGGATAGCAACGTTGACTGGTAGCTGCCTGACTTTTGAAGTACCATAAATATGAAAAGCACAAGACTGGTACAAAAGTATTAGTTTTCTGGACTGCACGTTTAACTCTCTTTGTTCCAGAAATAGCATCAACAATTGTGATTCCAGATACCAAAATAGCTGTCTGTTTTATAAACTGAGGCTAATATGGCTTTCTGCCTATGTTTGTGTTACTGATTGAGAGGTAGAAATACTGCAGAAACAAGCCAATGGTCGTCTTGTGGTTGCTGCAGGGAGATAAATCAACAGAAAAGGAAAGCTGCTGTTCTTGTTTCACAGCAGCATAAAGGCACCACCTCACAGCACTGAAAAAATCATATAAAAAAAATAAATTTTGGATTTAATCTGAATTTACTGGAAAGGAAGTAGCCAGTGTTTTTTTTGTGGCCTTCTTCCTGGTCCCATGCTGCTATACCTAGTTTGGTTATAGCTAGCAGATCTGCACACAACCACAAGATGGCCATTGTTTTGGGGTTTAGCTAGTATAAAGTTCTAATGTTGATTGCCATGCCTGAAACAAACTGTGATATTTTTTTTCCTCAAACCGGACTAGTCCCAGGCTGTGTTCCTTTGGATGATAACGTCTGTCAGGAATGAAGTAGGTTAATGGATAGCAGGTCAGAGGGTGGGCTGCATGGAGGGGGAGAAGGTGGTGTTCAGGCATCTCCTCTGGAACAGTTGTGGTTAGTGGGGGTAAACTCTCAACTTGGATGAACAGCGCTCACCTCCTGCTGTTTGCCTTAAGCCACCTCTGGCAATCGGCTTTGTAGTATCGTAAAACATAGCCAGTTTTGTGCCCTTGGGGAGTGGGTTGACTTCCCTCACCTTGCAGTCAGAGGGGCCTCGGAGCTGGAGGGAGAGCATGCACATGGAGCAGAAAGGGGAAGATGGAGAGGAAGCAGGGCACCCTGCTCTTGGTGTGCTCAAGATAATAATCTGACACAAGGAGTCCTGTAAAACCACGCCCCGTATCTTTTATTAAGGGTAAAGAATTCTAGCTCTTGTATTTTGTTTTTGTTTTATGCCCCCCCAAACTTAAAAGCTGTTACTAAATGAGAAGTTTTAAATCCTTCATAAAATTAGGGAAGACTTCCCCCAGGCCTTGTGGGAAAAACATGCTCTGCACTCAGAGAGCAAACCGCAGCTGATTCTCTCAATTGCAGGCCTTCCTCAGGTTGTGAAATTAAAGATGAGTTCAGTTTGAGTAGTCTCTGCTCTGAATGTGATGGACTTTTCCTACTCCCCCCTGACCTTTATTCTAAATGGCTGATGGGAAGAGCCGTGGCTGAAATGTCAGCATTAATCTGCTCTCTAACATCTGGCATATACTTTAATAAACAACAAATTCTGATTATGCAAATACTATGCTACTCTTCCTACCAAGAAGAAACAAAACAAATTTATTTATCTTATAACTGTCTGGCTGTTGCTCAAGTCCTTTTAAAAATTGTCTTTTTCCTTGTGTTTTTCTTTTCAGTCACATGAGAGGTGAAGTGAAATATTTTCCTGCCCTCTCATTTCTGTAAATGATTTGTTCACTTTTAAAAGGAACAAATAGTGATTAGTGTGATAATTTTTTTTTAATGCTTGTGACTTCCATATCACAAATGATTTTGAGGGACTTTCTTCCTTTGGTTGCTTGCTGCTCAACTTTTTGTCAAAGCTGTAACAGACTTCTTCCTTTATGCAGGAAAAAATGATAAGAAATGATAACTCTTAGGACCTAAATATCTCTATGGTAGTGCTGTTACTGAATTTCTTTTATTTTATTTTTTAAATTTAACCCAATTTTTTGTTGATGTTAAATATAACCGTAACAACTGTTTGTATTTTATTAATAAGTCTCAGGTTTTGAAAATCTTCAAAGTTACTTTTGAATAGGGTTTTTGTGCCCAACTTAAACTTCTAAAAATCAGATGCACAAGTCTGGACTAGTGACCTTGGGTTCCTTCTATAGAGTGAAACAGGCCAAAAATTAACTCTGCCTGTTTCTTTCCAACAACTAAAGGAGAGTTTTGAGTGACTAGCTCAAACTTGCAAGTCTAATTTTTAGACCTTTGTAAGGAGAGATTATTCATGTTTGGAAGAAATAAATGTTTTGAATTATCAGTAATAGTCTAATCCTTACTTGGTTTATGATTGAGCTTGAAGCGTGTGGGATGCGCTCTGCTGTTTGAATGTCAAAAATATCTCTCCTTGATGGTCTTGGACCAATAAAGAAACAACTTTTCTCATGTTTACATCATGGAGAAACTTAGAACTTCAAAAATACTGTAATTTTAGGTGGAAGCCACCAGTTGGAGGAACGGGACCTTTTTTCTTTTTTTTCTCTTTTTTTTAAATCTGTTTGGGACTGTTTGGTAGCAGTTCACTGTGTAAGTCAGTTGAAAGTTCCTCTGATTTGTTATGAGAATATGCTTTCCTAGAGGTGCAGCTCATTTCATGTCACTTGGTTAGGTAAATTTGGTGTTGTTTCTGTCAGTCTAAATGGTTTGGTTTCATTTAAGCCTTTGCAGTCAGACATTGAGAGAGTCCAGTCTGCAGCAGAATTTTTTTTTTTTTAGTCCTGCTTGAAATTGATTTCTGTACAGTAATAGGATTAATCTTTCTAGGGGTAGATTATCCTTGAATGCAGATGGACTTTTAGCTAAAATGGAGATAAAGCTATTATTTAAAATTCTTCCACCAAAACTACAGTTTTAGTGAGCCAGATGAAGTTTCAGTTGTACTTCAGAAAACTGTTTGGAAAGTGAAGGAAGGAGGGAACAACTCCTAATTTTGGTCTCTTTTCTCTTTTGTCTAGACATGAACAGAACATTTCCAGATAATGTAAAATTCCGCAAAACTTCTGATCCCTGTTTGCAGCACACACTCTACAACGTATTGGTAGCATATGGGCATCACAATAAAGCAGTAGGATATTGTCAGGTATGTAATTACTAGTTTTTAAACAGTGCTGAATTTCACCAATGGCAATTGTTTGTGTCCATTTGAATGTGCATTTTTAGAAGCAGATCCACAAACTTTCTGTTTTTAAAATGGCTCTGGGGATGGAAAAAATGAACTGCTTCAGGCAAGTTCAAATGTCCCTGTGAGTTTCTCCGTGGCCTTTTTTGTAGCTTATTCAATCATGTTTGGTTCCATTTGTTCACTGCAAAATAAATGTTTTGTCACACATGGTTGTATCAAGATTAGTTGCTTTGGAGAGGAAGAGAAAGCGAGCTTGCCTTTTCATCTTCCTCCTTCCCACCATCTTTCCCAAAAATAGCCCTTGGTATGTACTAGGCATATGAGATCTCTATTTCCTTTGTTTTCACTGTCATGTTTTTCATAATACAGGAAGAACAGTGTTCATGCGACATAATGGAGTTGGGGTGGTGGTGGTAGCATTTATTTGGTGCCATCTCCCAGTATAGACGGGCAACTAGGAAGACAATTTGCTTGAAATTCAACCTGTTCCTGCTTAAAGGCAGCTCGGAAAAACTCATGTCATCACTGCCAAGTACTGTAAAGTTTCCTCTCTGACCCAAAGAAGATAAAAGTTGATTCATGACAGTCAAGAACAAAGAGTCTGTCGTTAAGGATCATAAAGAAGCAGGAACTGTCAGGAGCAAAATGTGTTTTCAGTTCACTTACGAAGTCCTGTCCTCTCTCCTCCCTTTCCTCACCAAGGATACATATACTAATCTGTACTTTGTGTTTGTTGAGGAAGTTAGTACAGTAAATATAACTGTTTCAAAGTTAAAAGACTATGAATAATATTTTTTTTGAAATCTGGAGAGGAGAAGACTTAGAGGGATTTAAACCTAAACTGATATCATAAAACCAAAATTTTTTTGTTCATCCCAACCAGTTTTATAGTACAGAAAATATTTGAAAAATGGGAGTAAAAGATAAATTATTTTTATTATTTTCAGTATTATGTATTAAAATAGAATGTTTAATATTTTGAGAGTAACAGAAGGGGTAGAATTGTGACTATGCTCTTTTGCAAGTGTCAAGCTCCTACATAAAGGTAGTTATACCCACAAACATGTACACCTTCTAAAGTGTGCTGTGCTAGCTTCTACCCAAAATATATGTCTCAATGTTACTAAAACATTTTGGCACATTAACTGTTTAATTAGTGGGCTACTCTTTTCATTTTAACTTGACATTTTGAACACTGGAGATAAAGGAAGACTTAAAAATCCTTATGTGATTGCTTTTCACCTTTGGTCTCCGCACAGAATGACTGTTACCTGTTCTGTCTAAATAATTCAAACGTAAACCAAAGGCCAGCGGCTGCTTTCCAGGGCATGGCATGAATCAACCAAAGTTTCTGCTCGGGAAACAGCAGACTTTGCCAAGATAGATACGGTGATACCCACTGCATGACAGGAGAGACCTTGTAAGCACTAGAAAATTTGGAGTGAAAAATTGAATTTTGGAATTGTTTTGCAGAGCTGTTACTGAGTGAAGGCTCTTCAGGGGATGTTTCCATAATGCTGGTTCATTTGTGGTACTTAGTGGCATTTAAGTCTCCCATCTGGGAGCGTATTAGGCTCTGCATTGTCATGCTGTGCAAGTGGCACAGCATTGCCTACCGTAGTATGACCAGGGAAATTCTGTGTCCTGTGAGCATATGCTCCGGAGCAGCTTTTTGTGCATGCCATGTTAAATGCCAAACAGTCTCTTCTCACCACAGATGCAATTACTGAGCTAACTCTCAGCATGGAAACAAATAGTTGCCTTCCTAACTAGAAGGCCAAGCACCGTGTAAGGCCATGCAGGGTCTCTCCAAGCTGTTTGTGTAACAGCTGCTGTAGTGACTCAAAGCTTGAAAACGAAACATTGGAGAAAACGCAATGTTCTGGTATTTCTGTGTCCTGGGAGTGTGTTGCAAGGCCTTCTGCGATGGGACAGGTGAGTCAAATCTGAGTGCGAGAAGTGAGATCTCAGCTCAGAGAGGAAGTTGTAGCTTCCAGAGGCTGTGAGGGTGTTGGTTTTGGTAGCTGTCCTACGGCTCACAGCCATAACTGGCAGCACTGCAGGGTACCCAGAGACAGTGGTGCTGCCTGTGGTGATAGATGTGCTGGAGAAATCCAGCTGAGGGGGGAGAGAACAGGGATAAGGCCAAAGAAAGGGCTGATACCTAAGAAGGCAATGCAAGGAACACCAGCCTTCATAGCCTGTAAATATTTAAAGATAATTTTCTGTTAGCTTAGGAAGACTTTATGGGGGCCTCCACCTCAGAGGCAGCTTTTGTATATTTTCATACTGATGTGCTGTCTATGTTACTACGGTTGTCAGCTTGTTTATGATGAAAAAGACATAATTAAAAAACGCTTAAGAAAGTGGACTACTGTGCATGTGAATTAGTAATATTGCCGTAACTTAGCAGTGTTATGGTGAAAACAAGGAAAAAAATGCTTGAAACAGAGGCAACGTGTTTATAGGGAATGCCAGTTTGTCACCTGTATGTTCTGTATGTGACTTCCCCAGTCAGAGACTGTCAGTAATGGTTATGAAAATTGCACAGTTGGAATTTGTCCAGTCATGACTTGACTACTTTTTACAAGTTTTCTGGTAGCTCGCCCAATCCCCCCACCCACTTGTATTTACCTTCTGTTTATATGTTGAAAGGTAGGAGCTATAGCAGCCAGTTGTTGACTAGCACGTGGAATAGTAGACGTATTGTGGAAGCAAATGATTTGCACGCAGTCATTGGAGTTAGGCAGCAGCAGCTTATAAAACTGCTGGAGCTGGAACTTTTTACTAAAGAGTGTTTGAGTCAGGCATTCTACCTTGTCTTGCGTTTGCACTGCACATCTAAGATAGCTGTGGTTTGGTTCTGGTCAAAGCAGCCTTCAGTTACATTGGGACAAGGCTTTGGGATTTAAAAAACAAAAAAAAAGAAGGTCAATTATAGACTACTAAGCTTTTTCTTCTAATTTTCCTCTCCTTGATCTTTGTTAATAATTCTTGTTAGTTGTCATAATGCAGGTTTAACAGCTTACTTATCCAGTGGCCTTTATTACTCGATTTTATTTAATATGTCCACTTTGTAGAACTGTAGTAATTTAGCCCTTAATCAAAAGGAATAAACTAAAACTCTTAAGTGTATGGATCTTAAAACCCTTCTTTCTGTTTCAGGGCATGAACTTCATAGCTGGATACCTGATTCTTATTACGAAGAATGAGGAGGAATCCTTTTGGTTGCTAGATGCTCTTATTGGAAGAATATTGCCTGGTATGCTAAAAACATCCATCGTTGTATTTGTATATCGGAGCTTGGCTTTTATTTTATCTCTGCGTTCTCCATTTTTAGAGGTTTTAAATGTTAAAATGGACTTGCATGGACTGAAGATTTTCTAGGGTCCTGGAAACACAGGACAAAGACACAGCACACAGGCAAAACTTGACTGTTTTACATTCAGATTGATGCAGCGGTTTATATGTGTGTTAATTTGCAGTCTTACTTCTCAATCCCTACTTATACCTGTTAAATAGATGTCTTCCTGTATCAGTATGATGCTGGGGAACGGGACTTGGCGAAGATGTCTGGGATTTGGCAGTACTGGTTGCAGGAATGTGATACGAGACACAGATGAAGCAGTGATCACAGCGCAGAGCAAAGATGGGAGATGGGCATAGTTTGAGCACTGAGCTTAAAGCAGGAATTCCCAGTGCCTTGGCAAGAGGCAGCATGAGCTTTCTTTAGAGGTATTTGGCAAGGTGGTGGTGGTTTATGCTGTCCTCCGCTTCTGAGCAAGGATACCTCGGGCACTTTACGCATTGTGATTTTTTGCAACAAAGCAAACAAATATCAAAATCCCTGCCTGTGTCTGTGTTGGAAGTTCTTGTCAAAGCTCTGTTGTAATCAATGGTGATCTAGCCAGGCTGGTCAAAAGAGTCTAGAGGGAAGTTCAGCACAACCGAAGCTACAGACAATATCTACATCTGGGCAGTTCAGTAGCCCTTTAGGTTCCCTTGCCTGGATCTCCAGCTTTGCAGGAGGTGTTTACACAATGAATTTAGCCCCATGCATAAGCTGAATCTAGTAGTTCAAGTAGTTTAAAACCAGAAGCAGAGATCAGCTATGTTTCATACTACTATGCAATACGTTTGGGAGTGTTCTTTCTTGGGATTTAATTATAGAGGAAGAATGGTTTAGTTGTGAATTCCCATTAGCATCGCACAGGACTGACTGACTACAGCTACACCCTTAATGTAAATCCATACTCAAAATGGAAAATGAGGTTTTCTCTGAGGAGGCTTTGAAATTCCCTTTTGGCCCAGTTTTGCTTTTGAACAGATCTTTATTGCAAATGGTGAAGGGCTGAATTGAGTATTACAGTCTCAACTAAGTGCTGGTCAAGGATGTCAAAGTTGATGCTTTCCATTTCTGTTTCATTTGTTTGTTTAATCTTAAACAACAGAAAAATGTGTAATTTTTGGTTCCTTATTAAACAGAGGGGAAAGACTTTGAGAAAGAAGGAAAAAGGCTGAGGGAGTCTTTTCATGCTTTTGAATGACTGCAAGAAATTATCTTTTATGCTGAATACACTGTGTAGGAACTCAGGTTTACCTTGCATATGAGCAGGACTCATGTGGTTGGACTTCGCAGGTTGAAAGAGCGGGGAGCCCTGTGACTTGTTGAATCAATCTGCAAATATTTGAGGTTTTGCAGCCTTGAAGTTTACTTTCAAGCTATAAAAACAGTCTAAAGTAGGCAACTGTCTGTTGCTTTTGTTCAGCCTTGAGAGCTATAAGCTGTGCAAACAGGTAGGAGCCTTGAGGGCTGCTGTCTGCCACGTGAGCTGCCGCTGGCTGACATGGGCGGGTGTCTTTGCATTGACATCGCTGTCTTGAGGGATAAGGCCCTCGGCAGAAGACAAGCTTCATTGCGAAGCGATGTGTGGCAACTTTTGCTGTTAATCTTTTTGATAGGCTTATATGTTTTTATTTGGGGCAAGGAAGTAGCTTCAGAATTTTTTTATTCATTGTTTTTGGTATGGAACTTCAGTTTGTAATAAAACCTTTAGTTCTTCCTGGATACCCTTCTTCTGCACTTTGCTGATAACTAAATGACTGAAGTTGCTCTTGTTTTTTCCCTCTTTGTTGTTGAATTTATGTTATGCCAGTAGTGTTGGTGAAGAGAACAAACTCACAATGTGAAAGGCAATTACTGTGTATAAAGGAGATGTACATTTACTTAAGTTATATTTATAGATATGTTTTCACTACGCTGTAGCAAGAATCTTGTTACGGACTTTGGCCTGGGTTCAGCACATCCACTACAGGCATCCATCTGAGGTGCTGAAGCTGGAAACGCGCATGGTTACATTTCCTTGCTTGTCAGTGGGGAAGGGGATATTGCATCAGGATTGCTAATCTGAGTGTGCCCTTTCCCCTCCACATTCAGTTTTAAGGGAGCTTGAGGTGTACCTTCTAGTTTGAGTACCTCAACAAGAGCCCAAGTTAGGTAGTATGAATCTTTTATATAGTAAAAATATTTATATTGAGTAATACAAGGCTTTATTGTCTTGTTGATGCTTTTTTCCCCAAAAAGTAGTTGGCATAATTTCAGTGAGATATTGTGTGTGTATATGAGAGAGATAATCAGACAGGCAGACTGTATCCATAAAGAAACTTACTTGGGTATCTAATTACTGCCTTTCTGTTAGCAGTGCAAGGTACAGCACACTTCAATTTAAAGCCCTATAATTATTTGTTGGGGAAGCAGAGAAACATTGTATGTTCTCCAGACCTCCAGAGGGAAAAATAGCAATAACTTTTTATTAGATGCCAACAGTTTGATTAGCTAACATTTTTCCTTTAGTTTTGTTGCTGATGCTGTTTTCTTGATATTACAAGCTACACGTTTTCCCCTTTCATTGCAACAAATATGCCTCCAGGTCATGTCCTCATTTTTGAGTGTGTCCTGTCACTGCCAGTTAAATTGGTGGTGATCTAGGACAATTTAGAAATCCCTTCTCTGCCCTCTGCAGTGTCCCTGTGAATGCTTCCTTCCTCCTGCCCGCAGGCATTTAATTACGATAAATAGCCACTCCAGTACCTTGATCCTGACAGCATTTTTTTGGTCAGCAGATGAACCAAGCCAGCCACAGATCAATGTCATCGATTGAAAAATGTAGAATGTGGCAGATGGGAGCATTCGTGGCAGCTTTCTGGGGAAGTGACAGAGAAGGACTCCCTAAGCTGTGGCTCACCTCACGGCTCGTACTGCTTTTTAGGTCTGGGTGGAAGTATGTACCATAGGATACAATGAAGGTGTGACTGCTCCACCCGTTGACAGGAGTGGGATGGCTTGGGAGCTCGACCCCATCAGTAGACGTTTTCTGGCTGAAGTGTTCTATTACACCCAAATGGAGTTAGCACAGCTGGAAGAGAGAACCAGCAAAAAAATACTATTGGGTTTGTTGGTATGCAGAGTTGTGTGCGTGCCATTCATCTGGCTAAACGTAGCACTGCTGCGCGCAGCTGGCTGAGGCCAGAAAGATCCTGCTTCTCCTGAAGGCAAGCCCGTAGTCTGCTGCCTGTTGTGTCTGTCAGCTGCTCAACCAGGGATTTGGAAGGATTAGGAGCATATCTCATTTAAACACAGCAAGGGGGAAGAGAATTATTTGTTTAACTGAAGTTTTAGGTGTTACCAAGATCTTTTATTCCCAGGTTCATTTAAAACAGATTGCTGGAGCAGGCAGTATGGCCTACAAGAAGCAGTATGGATTCGATTTGAGCTCAGAGTAGGCATGTCTGCAATTTCTATTCAGTGTAGCTCTAGTGTTTCTGTTCTGTTCATAGCTCTGGTTCTTGTTGAGAAATTTTTTTGCTCTGTTGAGGAAATATTGGGGAGATTGCTTTAGAAAGCAGCAGATAGGTGAGAACTTCTAACTCTGGTTCTTGGATAAGTAATTTAAGGAGCATATTTTGTCATGTTTTATATATTTGTGCTTAAATGGTGAGTTTAAGAGAAGAAAAACGTAGTAATAATTTGAACTCACTTTAGCATGAAAGTTATGCTTACATATAGCAGAACATTATTTATTTATTTTCCCTCAACTTCAGTGTTTCTCAGTGTGAAAGCAGCGGTGTTTATGAAATGATAATCAAATTAGTCTGCTAGACTATTATACTGGAGTTCTTTACTCTTACTGAAAACCGGTTGGATAACGACTCCTCCAGCGGTTAAGAGAGGTCTTGTGATTTCTGACTAGCCTGTTCATGGCCGATTTTATATCCTTTTATTCTTGTGTCAATGCTGACTTTTGGGAGTAAAAAAAGTCCTCCTCTCTCCTGTGTGCCTTTCATGTATTTGTAGTATACAGTCAATTCATTTCACAGTTCTTTCGTATTACCAAGCTGCTTCAGCCAAACTTCTGCATGAAACTCTTCTCTGTTCCTGTTTTAGCCTAATAATTATTTTGTGTGCTCGTTCCGCTTCTAATTGATTTTTTTTTTTAACTTGATCACAATGGCACCCTTTTTTTCCAGTGGGAAATTTGCCAGCGTCTTGTGCAGTGTCATTATTTCTCTCTTTCACAGCTGAAAGTGGGGTTTTTTTGAGAGAGAAAAACGGTGGGATCTCCCTTGCCCTTTTCTCCTCGTGGCACTCAGGTTTTGATTTGTGATCTCAGTAATAATGCATGTGCCATTGCTCCTCTCTCATTGTCAACAGATGGGTTTTTTTCTGCAGCTTGTAGGAATTCATAACACCTTTTTACTGAACTTTATTTGCACATTCTTGTCCTTGTTATTTTAAATATCATCATGTCTCTCTTACACCAATCTTTTCACTATGTTACTCTGTTGTGCTTTGTGTATTGATACGGGACAGTATTTCTCAGTTTAGGATTGTTAACAAATAGCAGTTTTTTCTTTTTCTCCAACACTGTTAATAAAAATCTTACACTA
Source organism: Chionis minor (assembly GCA_013398295.1). Classification (NCBI taxonomy): domain Eukaryota; kingdom Metazoa; phylum Chordata; class Aves; order Charadriiformes; family Chionidae; genus Chionis; species Chionis minor. The sequence continues at coordinate 388,257 of VZSF01006178.1, read as the reverse complement.
GGTGTAGCCTACAAACATTCTTCAAGGACCGGTCTACCAGCCTTCCTTCAGCCTGCTACTTTTTAGCCTTTTGGGTTTTTAAAATTTTTTTTTTATCCATGTGTACTGCCTGGTTGTTTATCAGTAATTAAAAATAAGAACAGAGTTTTGAATGATGAAACACTCACAAAAGTGGCAGACCACACTGAACTAAGTTGCATTATCTGCAAGGACACAAGGCACAATGCAAGATACCACTGGGGTGGGTAGCGTAGTGACTGCCAGTTAAAGCAAATATCTGCGTGTTGAGCTAATAGGTAATCTAACGCATTTCTGTTTTGAGCTCTCTGTGGTTCTCAGTTGTATCAGACATAGACTTGCGGGTACCGTTGTGTAAGAGATCAGACACAGTAAGAGACATGAGTATTCGAACTGAGCAATGACACAGTTACGTATCAAACGCTTGTATATCATCCTCTTTTGAGCGATTCATGTTACAACATTCTTTAAAGTCCCATCGTACAAGCTTCCAGGTTTGAAGGGAAAGGCCACTTGGGAAATGCAGAATGCTGTATTACTTTTACATTATTTCTATTTGGACTGCTTGCTTTTAGTTGCAGTTAAGCATGTACTTATTTTGTTCTTGTGGCTGAATTATTTTAATACCCTGACTGGGTATTGCCAGGGCACCTCTGAATGCAGGACTGCCTTCGTAGCTGAGTCTGTTTAAGACCTGCTTCTCCAAAGGGGAGTGGAACTCTGTTTCACGTGAAGCATGCCACGTGAAGCTGTGCAGATAAAAAAGACTTTGCTAGACCTGAATAGTAGTAACGTTGAGCTGAATTTGCAGCCTGTGAAGGAGGCCATCATGATGAAAAGCATGTCCTTTCACAGAGAAGGCTTGAGCACAACAGACATGTGCCTTTGGTGTGGAAACTCTTTGCAAGGTTATGCATAACATGCATGACCTCGTGTTTGCAGAGTGGTTTTTGATAACCTTTTTTATAACACCATCAACCCAGGAAGTTTCAGCAGGTCAATCAGTTCTGGGTTGTTTGCTTATCTTCCTCCTCTGGCAGCACGCAGCTCCAGGGCTGTGAGCTGGCAGAGTTCTCGCTCATCCTTAGAGAGTTCCTCTGTGATGGCATGTGAAGCCATAGCAGCGCACAACTCCAAAGTACGACATCACATCTACCACTAGGAGAGAGGAACGATTGACTGGTAGGCTGAATAATTACGAGTTTTGAAATACGGGATTCTGACATGTTTTACTGCTAACTAGCAGCCGTGATGAAAGCATTCATCTTTTGAACATTAGAGGTCAGTTGTATTTACCTATGAATTAAGCACGTAGTGTATTGTTAAGATGAAGGTGGAACACAGGAGGAGTCATGTCCCTGTATTTAGAAACTGTGATAAGCCTGAAATGCTTATTACTTACAATTCTGAACTGCTAGGGGATTTGGGAGACTGGAACAAGAAATGAGTATCATGACAAGGAGTTTTTCTTGAAAAACAATTAGTTCTTCTTTTTGAAAATTATACATACATTTATGCTTTTGGAATAATGTATTTACTGCATGTACTGTATGCCCTCTCCCCCCAATTACAAGCCTCATCAATAAAAGATCAATCTCAATATTTAGCAGGTGTGCTTAGGTAGCTGGGTAGAAATCTTACAGTTCTGTCTAAAACATGAGTTTCCTGTATATGACAAGAACATACATGTTGTCAGCCTTACTTTTGTGAGGAAACAGGCCAAATTTCAGCTATGGGGCAAAAGGACTTGTAGTGTTTAAAAATGCTGAAGAATATTGTGTTCCTTGATATGGCTGAATTTACACTGGAAGCAGGACCCAAATGACATATTCCACCCAAAAAAAGGCAAGTATGCCTCTTCCCTGCTGGCGAGCAAGCCTTGTATTCATATAAATTCATTACGTTGGACTTGAGTTATCTTCAATAGCCCATCTGTAGTACTACTCTGGCTGGCCCTGCAGCCTTTGGCTGGCTGTGCAGGCAGTGGTGTGTGCGTGTTTATCTCCCCAGTGAATCGAAGTTTCACCCCTTTCAAAAGCCACCAGCAAAACAAACTTTTCAAATGAAATCTTAGTTCAGTTAGGACTGGTCAAAGGTTGAATTCCCTGGCTGCAGACAAAGGAGAAAGGTAGGTAGAGTAGTGGAAACACAAAAATGTGGATTTGGGGGAAGAGGACTCCCTTTTCTTTTTTATTTTGAATATGTAAAAAACAATTAGTGGCCAAGCTTTAGCATGCAGCATGAGGCTGACTTAGCTTGTGCTTTATATTTTATCAGAATAGCCATGTTAGAGGGATGTTTTGTTGGTGGGTTGTGGTTTTTTTGTTTGTTTTGGGGGGTTTTTTTTGTTTTGGCAATTGGCGCTAGTCATGAAAGCACTAGTGTGCACATGTGGTATTGAAACTATAGTTTTGACAGAGCTGTCCCCACGTTAAAGAGATTGTGCTGTTTTAACTGTGGAATTAAAGCAGCAGAGGCGCAAAGCCAAAGTGAGTAACCTATTTCATTCCTCATAGCATGGGTTTTATTGACTTTCTAATGGTCAACCAGGGCTCTGCATGTTCAGTTACGATTTTAATAATGCTGCCTTCCTGAATATGTGACTTTGACAGTGAGAAGCATAATATAATTGCTGACAAACATATAATGGGGTTATAGGTGCTCAGTGCAGATCCTAATACAGTTTTGTATTTTAACTTGTAAATCTGCGTAGATGTGTTCGTGTGCTTGAAGAAATCCGTGTTAAATACCAAGACTCATAAAACTAGAAATGTAACTGGATTTACTGTACAAGAAGCCAGCTGAGGAAAAACTAGTATTTCCTCCCATTCCCTCTGCAGCAGATTTGTTTGGCTAGAGCTCATGTTTGTGAAAGGTCCAAAACTTGAGACCCTACCACCACTCCTAGTAGTGTATCCAAACTACAAATCACATATTAAAAATACTTGCTATACTTTTTATTGGAATTTGTCTTGTTCAAACTTGTAGATATTGCTTCTTTTCAAGACTTTCTCTTACTATATTGAAAAGACTGTAATGCCTAGAGTGTTTTCTCTATGAAGTGGTTGAGTTTGCTTTTCATTTTCCTTGCATAAATTCTACAAATAGATAAGTTCCTTACAGAGCTCCATTTTTTTTATAAGTAGTATTTATAACCCCTTCTTTCAAGTCCTTTCTAGTTCTTCAACTTTCTGCCTTAAATGTGAATATCAGAGCTGGATGCAGTTTTCTAACCTCGGTTTTGCTAATGTCATATATGGAGATGACATACTCTCTCCTTGTGTAGTAAATATATATAAGGATCACTTTGGATTTTCCTGAGCTAAGATGTGCTTACTCTGGATTTATCATACCTGCAACCTGAAATACTGCAAAACTGTTTATTTTAAATTGCTTAACTGTATTGTCAAGGGGTTTTTTGTTTGGTTTTAATAGGGCATAGTATGAAGAAGCACTGACAGAAGGCTTTGATACTGTTTCAAAATACAATATAATGCATACGCAGCATAGGCCTTACTAAGCTTTCAATTTATGGTCAGTAGGGAAGTCTCACGTGTTCCTCTTCTAGTTTTAAAACCTGTTGCTTTAAGATTAAAGTTAATTCTTGTTAGCTTCTTCAAGCTTGGAGTAAGAGGATTGTAGCTTTCATTCCCCCTCTCTTCAGACTGAAGGGTTGGATTGGTTTCCCTCTCCAAATATCAGGCTAGAACTCTTGTGTCTGTCCAGCTTTCTATTTTAAGCCTCCTGCTTCTGTCCCAATCTTTTAAGTAACATGCTCAGTAGTTCCCATGGCGTGACTGTAGTGTTCTGGTAAAGAGTTGAAGAAAAGGTAACACCGGGGTTCTTTTTAAGTGAGAGAGAATATAAATGCTGTGGTTTGTGCTGAGGTCTTAAGAACAATCTTGTCAGTGCAGTGAACTGATAAAATAGCTATTCTTCCTAATCCCATGGAGTAATTAAAAAAAGCTACAGATCCAGGAATCCTTATTCAGCTGAAGTCATCAGTCATTGAGATTCACTGTACAAATGTAATTGTAAACTTTTTTTTTAAAAAAAAAAAAGAAATGTTTGTTTCCTCTACAGGCATGATAAGCAGTTGTGGTAGTCTTCAATACTAGTTCATGAACTTCCCCTCCATTTGAGGAAACTGGTGTTAAAAGTCTGTTGGAGTGTTTTGTGAATTAAAAGCCTTGGCTCCTGGGACTGTCATCAACCCAGTGAGCTGCAAGCCTCTCCAAAGCATGCGACTTGTTAGACTGGTGCAATTCACCAAGGGCAATGACTGGAGTCAGGCCAGGCTGTTTGGAAACAGCCGAGTGGTGAATAACCCGTGTCCATCGCTGTCTGTCAGCTCACTGATGCTATGAAAATGCCGCTTTCCACAGAAGGCGCAATTCCAATGGTAGTGGATACAAAGAGGGAGGAAAGGGGAATTGGCCAGCAGCGTTTTGCTCAGAGTTAATATGTAATCTGTACAGGAGTGCTTTGGTAGCTATAGCTTTAAACTAGTTTTTAATGATGCAATGTCTCTACTGAGGAGCACATAACAGACAGTTAGTATTTAAAAGAATAAACACTAGCCAGTTTTATCCTCCATAACTAGAATGTCCGAAAGTTGCATTTGTGCTTTCTAACATGCCACCAACTTCAGCGTGTTTCTCTGAGAGGTTACACGTGGAGTCTTTGTTTCTTTGTATTCCATCTCTGCCTTCTGTAAAGTCTGAAAGGATATCATCTTTGCCTTTCTTTCCGTTGTCTTTATAATTAACAAGCATCCTTCACCAATTTCCAAACGGTAGCTACTACATCTGCTCAGAATCCCTCTGTGCTGTGTGAAATGCAAATAGGAGACCAAAGGGCTATTTCTGCTCTACAGGATCCACTTTCCGAGTTTGGGATCAGAAGCAAGACGTGAATACAGGCAGATGGGATTATGTAGAAACAATCAAACACTGCCTTTTTGCGCTTGCTGAAAAGGTGCTAATAGTAAATTACTTCACAAAATACCATTATTCTAAATTTTGTGTAAGCACAGTATCACAACTAATAAGCACCCATAAAATGCTTGCATTGTCTTTTTTTCTTTTTAATTTTTTTTTAAAGATATTTATGGCATCCAAAATGAATTGGGCTGCTTCTGTTTTTCTAAAGCTAATGTTTAGTTGTGAATAGTGTGGCTACTGCTGGTTCTGATGTGAGTTCAGTACCTCAGGACAGAAGTTCTGCTTCATTTTGGTTTGATGAAAGAAAAACAAAATATGGCTTGAGCCTGTTTTGGGTTGGTTGGTTTGGATGTTTGTGGGTTTGGGTTTTTTTTTTCAGTTGCTTGGAGGATTAGGAACTCTTGTTTTAAAAATAATGTAGTTAAAAGTTCAGCTTGCCGTTTAACCACATATCTGTGGGATATCACTTTGGCCAGGACATGTGCAGGGGGTCGCTTTAGCCTGATAGTGCAAAAAGAATTGGCAGTACTCCTGGTTTTCCTCCTTTTCCTGTTGTGACTTTCTGATTTCCTCCCAAACATAGGTTGTCCAACTTGTTACGCCAGACTCGTGATGTAGATTCTTAGAAGGACCTATTGCACCTTTTTGGACTCTCCCACAGTAGCTATAAAATGGCAGAACATTGCCCTGTCGCCTTGGACAAAGCAGGCTGAGAGTCAGCAATGGAGAGAATGAGGGAGTTGGTAAATTGTGTAGGAATAGCATAAACGGCATTTAGATGCTCTGAAGGTGCGAGGGGACAGCTATCACTATCTAGTTTGACCTCTCTGTAACTGAAGCAATGAAACTCATTCCATGTGTGTTGCGTGAAGTTCATAAACTCGCCTATGATAGTGTATCTTGGCGGAAACGAAAACTTTGCCCTGCCAAGGTTATTTAAAATAACCCCTGTGTTCGGTAACGTGCAAACAGCTAAGTTTTATTAATAGTGAAGGATTACTGGAAAGGACCGTTTCCCACAAAAGCACATGGTGGAATCTGTTTCTGTTTTGACTTGAAATGTAGAACCAAGTGCTTTTCGTGAAGTTGGCCAATTCTGTTCATGGCAACCTCTGCTTTTGCCTGCCAGCGTTGAGGCCCGCTGCATTTGTCTCTTCTGGATTTCAGTGAATTCAGTAGCAAACGGTTACGTGCTACAGCAAGAAGACATTTTTGAATGTTGCATATTGGTATAACAAATGAGCCCTTTTAGCTTTTTTAGGGGAGGAGAGAGAACTTTAATCCCCCTCCATGGTTCCCATGGACGTTACAAACATATTCTTGCAAATAAAATACTGTACTTGCTTCTGACTGTGAGAAAAGTTAAATCAGCTAATTTTTAATTTTTGTTTGGTTAAATAAATTAGATTGTCAAGACAAATCAATTAGTTTGTCCCAGGCTGGGTTATGAAATACTGGTTAGAAACGCTGGAAGATAAAGCAGCAGAGCTTAGGTCTTGCCTTGGGTATTTCTGTAACACTAAGAACTCATATCATGTTGGTTCTGGTAGGAGTATTTATATTTAACCTGACATATGCACAACAGACTTAAAGGATTCTTTTTTAACTTCTGCAGCTCCGACTTGTAGAGGTAATTTAAGGCTATAAGAGTACTGCTACTTAAACTTTTATTTTTGGAACCTCTTAATCTATTTGTAATGGAGAACAAGGTCATACAGTCCCTACAAGCTTTATCCTTACTTCCTGCAAATCTCATTACTGCTCTGGAGTAGCAGCAGTCTTTGTTCTGGACATCCTGGTAGGATTCAGAGAGGTGCCAATTACTGTGATGGAGAGAGTGAGATGTAGTTTAAGGAGCGTCTCTGCTAGGGGCTGAACTAGAACAGGTTTCAAGCTAAGTGACAGCGTGCCACAGCCAGTGCAGTGGTAGTAACAAAAAGACCTTTAAACAAGGAAAAAAGTCGCTTCATCTAGTCACCTGAGTTGTACAGTAGCAATAAAATACCTGGCAGTTGGTGAAGCTGGCTTTTGCTTTTTGCTGCTCAACTCCAAGAGGAAGAGAAGCCCACGATCCCGGTAGAGCCATGGGGCTGCGCTGCTGTTTGTGGTCAGACTTTGAGGAAGGGGCACTTGATGGGGCAAACATCACGTTTGGTGCTGCCTGCATTGCCCTTGGCTACGCTCTTGGGCACTCTTAAACTTAGCAAGGCATCCAAAATCCATAGGCAGGCCACCGGGAACAACAGACGAGGCAAAGCAGGTGCATGTGGGTAAGCAACAGACAAAGGAAAGCTGAGAGGAAAAAGTAAGGAAAGCCTAGGACCAGTTTAGAAAAGAGCTTGGAAATACGGAGCTTCATACTGGGAAACTTAATGTTCATGTAGAAGTTTTTCTGGAATTCAATAATAATAATTTAATAATAGAATATAATAATAACTTCTAATACAGTATTTCATTTGTTGCCTTCCAGAAGAAGGTGTAATGAAAAGTAATTGTGCAATGACCTAAATGTTAACATTATCACTTCCAACTGATGATTTGAGGACTAGAAGGAAGCAATCTGTCTGTGTGGTTTTTTTTTTCAGAGGGGTGATATATTGTCAAGAGGACATTCCTATAAACCGAGCTAGATCAACAGACGCACAATATAATTAGCTTACATCTGATTTGATTTTTTTTTTTAATTAGTAAGTGGCAGATTAGGAGTGGTTACTGACTCAGGTCCATTCTGGGTCATCACCTAGGTGCTCAGTATTTCTGCCAGACTATTGAGAGGGGAAAATAATTAATATGCTAATTAAATGTGGATCATGCAAATCTAGACCTTTCAAATAATTTGCAAGATGGAAGGAACATCAAGCTAACATGTGTTGATGGTAGGTGAGCAAAAATAATTTGCTGCACAGTATCTTGTGAAAAGCAGCTTTGCGGTGTGGGGGAGGGTTAGGCTTGTGTAGACGCTTATAAACAAGGATATCTTGACTTTAGGGAGAGATTCTGGGCACAGCAGCCAATTATAAAAGATTAGGAAAATAGGGCACGTATGAAACGTTTGCAGCAAGGGAGAGCTGCAGGATTTTTGCTGAGGGGACATTTGTGGGCGGCTTAGGGACCAGGCATCCCTAGCAAGTGAGAAGAGAAGAGCTATGCAGGTTAAATGTTACCAAGCACTCAAACAAGTCTCAAAATCATTTTCACCGGCCAGAGCGGCCATGGACCATCAGAGGTGGGGCGAACGTGGCCCTGGAGCCTCTCCTGACCCGCCTGCGTAGCTCCGTCTGACGCCGCGCGGCCCCGATGGCGGGGTGCGGGTCCCGCGGGCGCTCCGGGGCGGCTGTGCCTGCAGGCCTGGTGCCCCGCCGGGGGCAACGCTGCCCGCAGAGCGTCGGTGTTGGAGCCGCGGGGTGAGATCTGTGCTGTCCCCTGGGCTTCTGCAGCGCCCTTCTCTTCCTTGTAAACGATCCGTCTGCAACTTTTGCGCAAACACGGCGTCCCACAGGAATGTTTCTGGAGGACTGGAAGTGTGGCTTTCCTAATTTGAGGAGCTAATTTTATATACATACACTTATGTACATAAGTACATATATATAAATTATGTATTAAATTATAATTACATATTATGTGTAATAATTATAATTAATGCCCACATTAAGTATAATTAATGTATAATAACGACATAAAAAATGTCTTGGATGCAGACTGTTCTAACTTAACTTCTTTCTGTTGTGGACTGGCAGCTAATATCCTAGAAAAATACTGCTCCTCAGTTATTGGCATTTGCATAAAATCATTTATCACTCCCACTTGTGCAGCAGCAGCGGGCTGAATGATGCAGTGCCGTGTACCAGGGCACATGGGAGCGGCTCCTGCTCCACGAGGAACAGCAGGAGGCTGCCCCAGATAAATGAATAGTTCCTTTTTCCTTTCTGTCCAGCCGTACAATCTAACGAACTTGAACAAAATTTTAATTTACGCTGAGGCTTTCTGGCTGCTTGCTGCTTCAGTAATTCAAGGAGCGACCTATCCAAGCTGCCTGGCTATTAACTTTTTACTCGCCAGCTCTCAAAAAGCTGGGTGGGTGTCCAGTTGCCTTCTCACTGAGATCCTGGCATTTACTTTGCTATACAAATTAAAAATAGCAGCTGCTGTTGATTTCAGCGTATTGGATAATAGAAGCAGAGAGAGAGCATGTGGGCTGCTGTCCTTCCTCCTGAGGACACTCGCTGATGGTAACTTGAAGAAGTTTTAAGTACTCGCATGTCTCAGGAGCACAAAAAATACAAAAAAAAATGGTTTGTGGATATATGAGACGAGGAGGAAGGGTAGGAAAGGGCAGAAGGGTGGTTCTGTTACGTGAAATGCAATGCTTTGTTTTTCACATACATTAAAGCAGCATTTAAAAAAAGGGTGACTCAGCCAGTTAACATTCCTTTACCTACTTTCCAAGTCTTAAATGAGCACAACACTAACACAAAATGCAAAATGAAAAGTTTTTGTGTTGGCTCTGAGGTCATAGTGTGAGTCTGTTTGGTTTTAGTACACTTTTTCATGGAGTTACATGTGCTTTAGCTCTTGGAGCTTTCTCTACAAGCAACTGAAACGCAAATGGTTAAAGGAATGTATATAGCAGCAGTGATTCTTATGTCCGTAGAAGAGTTTTACCTATCATTCTTCAGTGGGAACAAAGAAAATAAGGATCACAGACAAAAACCAATATTCATAAAGGTTGAAGGCAATGGTTCTACACAGAGAACGCCTCTGTATGTTCTGCAGTTTGAACAGGACAAATGGAGAGCAAATAGCTCCTGGGGTGGGAGGTCTGTTCAAGAAAACCATTGACACAGAAAAGAGCAGACCATTAAACTGCTTTTGTGATTTCACTAGAGAAATTAGTGGTTATAAATGTACTGCATAATTTGGACACTTTCTTAAAACTTATCTGTGGCACTGAGAGGCTTTATTAAAATTATTTCAGACAAGTGGACTTTGATCTTTCCGATTCCTTCACCTTCATGTGAACCATCAGTGTAGGGTCTGTGTGTCCAGGAACCTTGGCAGAAACCACCCAAGTTAGAGAAACCTGAATTGCAGCTTTCCAGAATCAGTGAAGGAAAAGAAACACAGAGAAAGGTGCTTGTGTTAGCAGTTATTTCTTTCAGTAAATAATGTTAATAACATAGGTCTTGTCAGCAAAGTTCTAGTGAACCATCAATGATTGCTTCCCAGGGCAGGAGCCATCATGTTAATGGCTTAAATGCTTCTGTCAACATCTAAACCAAGAATATGAATTCCTTAAACATCTCTGTAACTCTTGGCCTGAGCTGGGCCATCTGAACTCTTATGAACTAAAATAATCTCTTTCTTCCCATAAGTATACCCAGAACTTTATAGAGTTTATAGAACCGAGATGTTTGTTATTCATCCTGCACCTTAGTAATAAAAATAGTAATAAAAATGCTCACCCTGTCAAACAGGCTGTGCAGTAAGTCATAGCACGCTCCTTTTTTCTTAATTTTGGATTTTAACAGTTTAGTGCAGTGACCACCAGCGTAGGAGATGTAGGGCTAATTTCAACTACTGTCTGACGGATAAATGGAGCAGGAAGAGATGTTGCCTGGGGGACCTGTCACTCACTGCCTTCTGGAATTATTTTATGAAAAGTGGGATTTCCTTGGCTCAGAGAAGAGAGAAAAAAGCATTAATGGCTAGGTCGTACCCTAGAAGTTGTATCTGGCCTCCAGCCGCTGACACTCAGAAATTCCCCTTTCCAGTTTGTGACTGGACCAGTCTGAAGTCTATGGGTTGGTTTGGGGTTTTTTTGTTACCTGTCTGGGTATTGTGGGGACTGGGAGGTGGGCAGCCCCCACCCGTAGGAAGGAGGTGGTGGTATATTGAACTGTTTAAGTATTAGTAAGACTTTTGCAGTTTAAGCTAGTAGTTAAGAACTACCTAGATTATCCTTCCTTGGGAAGAAAGAATGAATTGCCACAGAACATCGGAGCAGAAGGGAGTTTGGGAGGCATGAATGTAGTGTTTGTGTGGAGGGCTCAGCCTTGGCTGAAAGAGAAATGCTGTACGACGGCACTGCAGACCTCTTCGTTGCATAGTTTAATTTACTCCAACTTGGGATTCATAGGATCAACATGTCTTTATATATTCAGCTGTACAAGACATTCTCTTCCATTTTGTGGAAAAATCATGTCTACAGCCTCCTGAAGTTTGGTTTCTTCTCTCCAAGATTATTACAGTCCTGCAATGTTGGGCCTGAAAACCGATCAGGAAGTCCTTGGAGAACTTGTGAAAATGAAAGTTCCGGCTGTGGCAGAGCTGATGGAAAGACATGGAGTCATGTGGACCCTAGTGGTGTCACGTTGGTTTATATGCTTGTTCATTGATATTCTTCCAGTAGAGGTAATCGGTGACATAAAATTCTCAATATTTTTTGTAGTACTTCATTAATACTTACTTACCAGAAATCAAGAAGCTATGACCTGAATTCTCTCCTTTCCTGCAGACTGTGCTCCGAATATGGGATTGTTTATTCTATGAAGGGTCAAAGATCATCTTCCGGGTGGCCTTAACGTTAATTAAGCAACACCAAGCTTTTATTTTGGAAGCTACGAATTTCCCTGACATTTGTGATAAATTTAAGCAGATCACCAAAGGAACGTTTGTAACGGAGTGTCACAGCTTCATGCAGGTAAATTCTCTGCAGCTTTTAGTTGTCACAAACTGAAAACAAGACTGACTTAGAAATGGTTTGCTCAGTCAAAAAGATGGATACAGTTAGGAGAAATGTATCTGTAGGAATTATCAAAACGATAAAGAATGTTTTTATATTAGAAATGTAAAGTCTTAAAGAATTTTTTAAAAGAATTATTGTCTAAATCCATATATAGTGAGACATTCACTTTATCTGTCGTACAGGGAAAAAAATTCTTTTTGCCCTTTTTACCAGTTAAGGCAGGAAGTCTGACCAGCAACTAACTGCAGTGCATTCTTTCAATGAACTATGCATTGTGTTCCTGGGCTTTTTTTTCAGGTGAATTGTAATGGAATGTTACAGAATAGACACAAAGTGAACTTTAAATTTGCACTGATAAATCTTCACAGTGCCAGAATATAAAGAATTATGTTTAGTCAAAGAACAAAAAGGCAGCACCAAGTTCTTTTTTTCAGTCAAAATCCACGAAGTTGAGTGCTCAAGCCTTATGATAACCTGCACACTAAGAATTATTCTTGTAAACTATTAATGGATAGAGTGCCAAATTTGTATAGAACACTAGATTCGGAGCTTAACTCAGAAGATGGAAATGTAAAATGTTAATTGCAAGAACTATAAGAAGCACATCTGTCATAGATCACTTAACCAACTGTGCTATCGCTGTTTGGTAAGTGTGTAAAAAAAACTACATCCCAATAGGTGACTCTACTCCCAAGAGAGCTCACGTCAGAGCTCTGTGCCTAAGTCTGTCATGGCACAATGTCATTTGTGTTACGTTTCATCATTGCTCATATAGAAGAAAAATAAGCTTAGCTTACTAGTCCTTCTGAGCCTTTTAATTAAAGGAGCAAGGGAAAAATAAATCACAGGTACAGATGGTTGAGGGGTTTTCCCATTCCATAAAAGGTTTAGAGTAAGACTTTTGTTAAATGTTAACTGCCATGAGAATAGCAGTTCAGAGGCTGATACAAATACTTGACCTTGAAGGACTTTCCCCCCCCTTAATTACATTACGTTTTACAGCAGCTGTTTTTAGAAAATCAATTACCTTTTTCTCGCAGTTACTCTGAATAAAACATTGATTTTAACTGTGTTGGTTGCTGTAGTGAGGGGGCTTTCAAGGCAACTAAATAAACAGTTTAGGTTAGGTTCTTATCTGTCTTTGAAACATACACTTTTGGGTTTGGGTGTCCCCGTGTCCGCCCCCCCGCCCCCCAGCAGTAGAGATAGTGGAGGTGATGACAGCCGACTATCGTATACCCCTCCTCAGACAAAATCTTAAGTTTTTAGTTTAATGCAAGTGTTACTTTTTTACCAGAACACTGTTCAAAACTGCCTCAATAACCACAGGGCCCCACACATCTTAACCGTAGATTGAAGTGCATAAAGTTGCAGCTTGCTACGTAGTTTTGTTCAGGCAGAAGTTTTAGATGAAGCAGTGAGAACAAATGTATTGTGAACAACAAGTTAAAGCAAAAAAAAAAAAAATTACAGATGCGTGACAGCATTTGAAATGCATCAAATTCTTACATCCATCTACCTTGCTACCCTGAAAAGCGCAGTAGAGAAGAGCAAAGGTAATAGAGGAAGGGATCAAGACTGATTTTTTTGCAGTAGGAACATCTTGTTGTATGTACGTATGTGTTCCAGAGCCTCAACAGCTGGCGCTGCCTGAGAAATGTACTGGTGCTTTGTAGCACGACCCCGCACAGCTTCCCATGTTCTAAATATGCCCGCCACCCACCACAACTGCCTGCTAAAATTACTTTCACTGGACGCTTCTATTCAAACTAACTTTTGTAGAACTTACAGCACTTGTTTTGAGCTGCAGGTTTACCATGTCTTTACAGCAGAGCAGACGAGGATGCCGAACAGCAGGAGGATTTTCACAGTATGGATATCAAAGCAGGGATTTTGCAGAATCTCATGAGAACTCCAGCATGTTGTCCAAAACCAGAATTTTAACTAAGAATTTTCTCCTTTTGCCCCCAGAAAATATTTACAGACCCTGGAAGCTTGTCCATGGCAACAATCAACAAACTCCGAGAGACTTGCAGAGAGAAGGTGCTTTCTCAGGGATAACTCACTAGATTTAACCAGCTGGTCAGATACTGCAGCAATTGACACATTCCTCTATTTGCACTGACTAAAGCACACTTAAAGCTTTCCATGAGTTAACTGACACTTGACCAATCTTTCCTGCCTTTCAAGTAGGTGTTGTTAACACTTTGTACTGTATGTCAGACTTTGTAACTGGAGGTTCAGTTTTGTGGGTGCGTTGCTGTTGGTTGTGGTTTGGTTTTTTTTTTTTTTTAAAAGGATTAAAGTGTTTTCCGAGTAGAATGTGATCGGTGTCAGGACACTCCCTTTAAAAAAGCAGTCACCATCCTTGTCTTCAGGGCATTTTGTAATGTTAAAAAAACCAGGTGTATAAAATTACATATCCTCATCCTGTATTAACTGTGACACCCCTATCATTTGTACAAAATAAATTTATTTAATTTGTCAGAACCTGTTTCTTGGTGTGAAAAGAGCAAAACATCTGATCTCTTTCCTGACTTCCAGTAGTTGGCTCGAATACAAGCATCTTCCTTTGTCTTTTGCTGCTCTCACTTAAGGAACTTGGTAAATAAGGCAAAGTGCAGGGCAAGGAAGTAATGAGGAAGGTGATCTTTATCTTCACAAACAGTTACACTGTGCTGTGTATAACAGCTCTTTGGGTAAAGGCAGCAAGGAACATGTGCGAGTCCAGGCTACAGAAAGCAGCAGCAAAACCTTCCTCTATAAACCACTCAATATTTTACATGCTTGTTTGGGATTTTCTAGCACAGTAGGTAACAAGTAATTTGACTCACATCTGGAAGCAGCATTTCTCACTTTGTTATAAGGGAGGCTGAAAATAGATGCTGCACTACTTCTTCGTGCTGGTATGCTGAGGTGGCACTACAGCTGCTATAGCCTCATGTGCCCATGTCCCTAAAAATCTGGGAGAAACACTTGTAAAGACAACCACAGACAGACTTCTTCCTTGACAGGGGAGACATCCGGAAGGTCCAAAGTTGTACCTTAATGCAAGTCTAAATATCCCACCCCTGGGCAGAAACAAGCCAAGCAGCAGCCCAGCCCCTGGCACTTCGGCCACTTCCAGCCCTGCTGAGGCCAGGTGCCCATGGATTCCTTTATTGTCCTCGCAGAGCCCTCTCGTGGCCAAATCCTTTCCCTCTCCTTCCTACTGGGGAAGGGAGGGAAGACTGAGGAGAGGCCAGCAATTTCTGCTTTCTATTCTGCCTCTGGAACAGCTACTGTGGAATGCCTCACCTAACACCACACTCCTTGTCAGACTCTACTCCAAGCTCTCTTTGTTCCTTGTCAAAGGAGGCTTATCTCTCTTCCCCCTCCAGCCTGAGTTTCTTTCATTCCTCAGCAGGGAAAAAATCCCACAACTTTTCAGAGGAAGTAGATGAGCGGTCTTCTAGACAAGTAGACAGATACTCAACAATGTCATTCCAAGCTATCCCATCATTTATGGTACCAGACAGACACCTTTTTCCTTGAGTACTGAATCCTAAGCACATCAGCAGTACCATACTTCTAGTACAACAGCAGGTATTAGGAAATGCTAGTTTATTCACCACTGGCAAGATCCATAGTTTCCGGGTACTTTCAAAGTAGCAGGGCAGATGGTCCCAAGTATTCCAGCCTCACTGCCATGTGTTCAGTTCTCCCCAGCAGAAGAATGGGGTTTGTGCAATGTTTCAGTGCACTTTGGTTCCTGCCCTGCGTAGCTACTACTGTTAACAGCAAAATGTTACAGCAGGAGGGAGTCAGGGAAGCTTCATGTACAAAGGTGCCTTTCCAATCATGTAACACCACGCAGACCTCAGCAGACAGACGTTTCCTACTCTGTGGTAAGAATATGTACGACCTAAAATGTCATTTACATAGTCCTTATACCAGGTATCTTAGCAGAAAGCGATGCTCAGCAGGGTAGACCAATATATTCACATTTCTTAGCAAGCAGCAATGTAATGGAAGAATCAACTTCTCCAGATCTTGGATTACTGATACGCAGAAGTTTTACATGTTTCCAAACAAAGTCCAAACCACGGAGCTGCTCTGAAGACAAATACATAGTTAAGCCTCACCTTTGTGCCACAGGGAGAAGACTGAAACGCTTGTTTAACGTAACTCCACACTAAAGATTGTTTAAGGCTTCCAAAGTAGAGCCAAACCCAGACGTTAGCATTTCCCAAAGATCAACTGTTTTTAAGAGTGATCAGCAAGACTAAGATATACAGAAAAAAAAGTGTCTTTATTAGCATTGTTACAGGCAATGCATACATAAGAACTGATCCTTAAAGTGTACAACCCCCCAGCCAAGTTTAAAGCAAGAGAATCAGCAGATTGAGATCAATATTGTACACGTGTGCAGTAACAGGATCTCTCTGGACCTTCCAACAGAAGAGACAGAAATCACTTTACAAAAAAAGGTAAATAAAAATAACACCCATTTTAAAAAAGTACCAGCTCCTAACAAGCCGGCAGAGCATCAAAAATATCAAACAGGGGAGTCGTCCAATCATAAAGAGTTCCTGTAAGGTTTGAGTATTGCGTTGTTCACACCCTGCATATGCCAGGCATTGAGTTTAAAGCTTAGTAAAAAATACACACCTAAGAGACAAGGTGGAGTTTAGATTTTAAATTTCCATTTTGTCAGTTGTTACTACGTTTCTTTAAATGCATCATCAGTACAATTATCATCATCGCTGGATGGCAGCAGTATGAAGAATGAACCTTTTCCCTTTGTTAAGAGTTCTGAAATTGAGTCAGTGTGAATTAGCAACATCCCTCTCTGGAATCTTTTGCTGACATTACTTTATGCCAATTCCAAAAAAGCACCCTTAAAAACTTTCAGCTTGTTCCTAAGTGGGTAAATATTTAAACTAGTTAGCAAAATTAAACACCAGAATTTTCAGAAGTTATTTTTGTGCATAGTTAAATGCTGCAAGATGATTTCACATTTAATAAAGCAGACTTTAAGAAGCAGCAATTTGCAAGAAAAGGTGTTCCCTTACAATATCAATCTTAGCTCAGGGGAGATGTGTGGGGTTTTTTTTCCCAGCTTCTTGCAATTGCTTTTCATCTACACTGGGTTTTAGTGCAAGTCATTAAATTGTTTGATATCCAGCATGGCTCCTCTTTCTGCCAATCAAGTAAGCAATCAAGACAATTAGAACAAGACCAGCAAGGGCTGCACCAACTATTATAGGGATCAGCATGTTATTTTCATCCAGTTGACATTCTTCCACTGAAGAGAAAGAGAAAGACCCACGTTAGGCACGAGCGCACCAACACATGGCTTTATCCAGAACTGGAGCTTCTGCTCTCCGCACACGGAGAACACCGGCTCAGTGAACTCCCGGCTTAGCTCGCCAACAGCCCCAAGGAAGCCAAGCCCACCAGCTATGACCATTCAGGATGAAGTCCTCCAGCAATAGCTGTATGTACCATACAGACATTTCTAGTAATTGATTCCTTCAAGAGCCATTACCTTTACGCACAAGCATAGCCATCACACACCCATGCAATTCCCTGAGCTGTTTTGCTTCAGCCGCAGTCACAAAGGACAGCGTTAACTAAAAAAAGCAAGGAACTTCCCAGAACTTTGCCCCCTTCATACAACTATCTGCACACAGCTAGGAGGAAAAGTTAACGTTCCTCTTTAACTCATCTCTGGACCACAAAGAAGTCGTCCCGGGTACGTCAAAGCTTCTTACATATTTCTCACACCAGCCCCCACAACATCCCTGACGGGGCACACAGAGACTCAGCACAGCACCCGCAAGCTGACATTTGACTGCAGAATATTACATGGTTATCTCTAAATGCACCTCACAAGTCTTAGGTTCAACCCTCCCCAAATGTAAACCTCTTACCTGCCCCAAATTTGTCTCCATCAATCTTGAAAACCTGGATCTGAACATTAAACACATTGACAAGGGCTTTGTCCGTGACCTGGAGGTTCTCCTCGGCACTGCACTTGTAGGAGTTCCCCACAGTAGCTCTCAGCTCGCTCATGCTGTTGTTCACTGCTTCAAACTTTGGAACTGTGTAAAAGAAAGTCTTATTACAGAATCCTGAAGAGCAGGCGCTCTTAGAGCTCCTCATAGAGCCTAAACGTGCATTCATCCCCAGCATTTCTAACACATTATTTAACGCAGGCAGCGCTTAATATTTATAGTAGTAGTCACTGAAAGTAGAATCCTGAAGTCCCTACCTTTTGCTTCAGAAGGCAGAGTCGTGCTTACATTCACACCTTGCAGGAAGAATTTCTCAGCACTTGCATTCTTTTAAAAAAGAAACCAGTAGTTATTTAAGCTGATGATGTACAACATAAGCTGTTAACATTCCAGTTCAATTCCGCTTGCGTTTTGAGAAACGTTTCAAAGGGTAGTCCACAACTGGGATTAGCACCCAAAGGAAGTGCTTTATTGCTTTTTTAGAAGGAAAAGCTACAGGAGGTACGCACCTTAGGGAAAAATTACTTTGGGAGAGGGAAAGGAGGCAGAGAAAGGGAGACTGTCACCCCTCAGACTGCTGACTTGACCTCCACGCTAAAGGTATAGTCCCACCCATGCCTTAACCAGGCTTGTGCGGCGATTTCAGCCACGCTACAGCTAGAGCTGTAGAGGCGCTCGGTACCCCACAGGGGTGTGGGGAGTCATTTAACAGCAACAGGTCCAGGTGATGGCATGTGATCAGTCCAGCAGGTGTTAAAAGCAGCGTGAAGCTGACACACGCAGTGGATTCAGTCCTCAAGGGTACGCAGCTCCAATACAGCACCGGGGCAGGGCTGTAGGAAACGGCATTTCCAACCGTCATAGGAGTCCTTAAGACAAGCACACATGGCTCTTGGGCTGCACGCAGAATAGTAACAAGGACTTACATCTAGTTCCACGCTTTTATGATTAGACAAGATGCCTATTTGTCACAGGCTATTCCTCTGCTACAGCAGAGCTGTTCCCAGTTTGGGTAAGAAGCTTTAGAGAGCAGGCAATTACAATCTTAAAAGAAATTCCCATTCCGAACAACACAGATGTCTGTCTATACATATGTGTGTGTGCATATTCTTTCCTCGCAAGAGTTACCAAGTATTAAACCCTCTAAATCCTAGTATTAAAAACAAATTAGTGTCCTTCCTGTACTTGCACCTTTTTCTCTTGTACTTGCCCCAAATAGCTTTCCCCCATGAGAAGTCCCGCAGACCCTAATATGCTTTGTCTAGAGATTCTTACCAATGCAAAGCGGAAGGCAACCCTTGTTTTGTCAAAAGCCAGATTCAAGAAGGCAGACATATTGTCACACGTCCCAGAAGAAGTTGTGTTGTGTGGGATGAAATTCAGCAAATCCAATCCCATCTACAAGAGAAGAGGATCGATTGTGACATTTGAAAATACATTGCCATACGTTCAGTCAACATACAATGCTGTGTTTGCCCACATGTTTTACGACAACTGCGCAGATACACGTGCAAGTTACCAGGCTGGTGTGGAAAACAAAGGGCATCTCTGCATGCCTCATGAAGCTTTCGGCAGCTGCTTTCTCCACACTAAACTTCTTTGGTCCTAGCAGCATAAGGAAAACTTCAGTAACCACCGCTACAAAGGGGGCAGCAAGTTATAAAATACTGCTTTGACAAGATCAAGGGAACTGCCTGTAAGCATGATCATCTTGCACATCAGTTCTAAATGCTTTAGCTTTGCCCACGGTACATGATTTTATACTGTCCTGTGTCTGCTGTGAGTTAAATACACTTGCCACACAATCCAACAGAAACCTTCCGTAGCTCTTAGTTGACCCTCATGTCAACTTTGGCAAACCTATTTCCCATCTCCTCACTGGTCATTACTCTAGAAATCAGCTGTTCCAGCAGAGCTAGAATGCCAGGCTCCAGGACACAGCTTAGGAATTTCACACAATTAAGGTGGCTAAAAAAAAAAAAAAAAAGACTAGTCCATCATAACCAGCTCCTGTACAGTCACACAGCAGCTATCAGCACTCACGATTTCACCATCACTATAAAAAATCATATCATAAATCATCACTATAAATAAATGCAATAGATTGCTTTGCACCACCACATACAGCATTAAGCAGCTCAGTCCTATACAGACACCACCCTCCTCACACCAGGTCCTGAGATCCCACTTAAACTACACAAAAAGCAGCCATCCTTTGTTTGCCTGCACTTGTCCCGCTTACCTCAGATGAAGCCACAGAACAGGAAAAAGCAGGTTGTGATCAAAGGTCCTTATAATGAAGCTTTACTGAATATAAAGATTTGCTGTCCCTTGGTCATTGTTTCCTACCGAGGGCCTTCAGCAGTGCCTTTGGGATCACACTATGGCTCACAGCTTTGCCTTACTGGTTAGTGGATAATGGGTTTGTCCACGGGGCTGGCAAGCTGGGCTTGGCATCAACAATGGAGGGAAAGAACCTGTGCCAGGGCTGGATCTTACACAAACCATGTAGCATGTCTGCTGTTAAAAATCAGCCATTAAGTAGCTCTTAAGCATTAAAGTCAAACCCAAGCCTCTCTGGTGCTGGCTGGAAGTTAAGTCACAAGCCGGTCCAGTTTTACAGTAGTAATAATTTTCCCTTCTAATAGTCATTCACTGTGCTCATTCAGGTACCTCAGGCCAAAATTTTAACAGTTTAAAAGTCTTGTTTATATGGCATCTTTGATAATAGGATTCCCCCTCCTGATATTTTGATCCTTTTTACTGCTTCTGTGGAATGGCTGTATACACTTACTGGATTTGACAGACAAGTTTAGTACTCTTACTGAATGGCAAAATCTTTAATGACCAATTTTGGTAGAAGAGAACTGTTTGAATGATCACTAGTCTAGTGACTCTATAAATAGAGGATAACCATGGATGAACGCTACAACGAACTGATTTTTAAAGAAAAAGAAAGCTAGCCTATAATAATTTACCAAGTTTTCCCCAAAGAAGGAATCTGAAGTCTTTGAAGAAAGCAAAAAGCGTACCTTTTCATCTTTTTTCAGATAGGTGATATTAAGCTGTAACCCCATGGAGGCAAGCACACAGGTTCCATTTGGACCAGTCACATTGTATTTACCAACCGCAGGATTCGGGGGTGATGTGGTTGGTGCAGGGCTAGTTGTTGGAACCTGGCTAGTTGTCTGCCTAGGAGTTGTAGTCACTACAGCAGTAGTAGAGATCATATCTTCAGTACATTCTGTCTCTGGAGAGAAAGGAAAACAGTCATTAGCAAACAAAATGAGGCTGTGGGATGCTCTACCTTTTTAATCCTCAAGCGAAATGAGGACACAGTTTCAAGTAGCTTTTCCTAATAAAAAAAAAAAAAGAGATAAAAGCTGAGAAACACAATGGTAAAGCATTACCTAAACTCCTGTTGCAAAGTCTGAGACGCTTTTAAAGCCTGGCATGTGAAAGTGACACCTCTGCGGTTACTTACAGAAGTTCACGGTGACCACATCTACTTTTATGCATGTCTGTTGCTTCACTTCACCATCAAGTCAGGACAAGCAAAATACCACCATGCTGACAGGCCAGCGTTCCTGCTGCATGTTCACAGCAGGGCCGAGATGACTGGTCCTCACACTCTGGGCACTTGTGTGCTAGAAACGGAGGAACAGTTCTCCTGCCAGCTCTTAAAAGTGGTCTCCTACGAGATGTGTTGTTCTCCTTCCCCTCCCTCCATTACACTACCAGGTCATAACGATCATATGTCATTATTTTGGCAACAACCACAGTAATATTAGAACACAACTGGACCACTCAAGTCTTCATAATAGTGCTGCGGCTCTTCTATCCTTAACAAAGGGATTCTAAGACACTGCTGCTGATGGCAAGTGTTTTGCTCCATCCTCTCATGTCCATCCTCTCCTTTAGTCCTGCATTAGTAACCACCCACCACCAGGGGGGTACAAGGCCAAGTGAAGATCTGCAAGACTGCCTTCTCTTCCTCACCCAGGTCAGCAGCAACTTCCAAGGCAAAAGGACAGAGAAAGAATAGGGACCCTGATTTATTTGCCAGAGTACTCAGAAACACCTGGCAGTAAGATTTTAACTTGATCTGGAAACCAAGAAGGTTCCTGCATTGAACATCTAAGCCAAAACCAAAGGTCACAGCAGAGACATTATTGTAGTAGAGGCTTTCATGTTCCAAGCCAAGGTCACCTCCACACGTCAGGGATAACAGCTTGCAACTTTATACGAACAACAGCAACTGCAGCAGCAGTCAATTCTGACTCAAAGGGCCTACTTCTAAAATTTAATCCAGACATAGCTTAGATATCTAATAAATAGCCTCTGAACTTAAACAGCAATTTAACTTTCAATTATGGCTCAGAAAGAGGAAGTCTCATCACACGTTCTGAACTCAGACTCCAACGTAGTGCGCTTTCCTATTTCTACTTCATTTCCCGAAAGACAAAGAGCAGAGGGAAGGTGGATGAATGGAGGAGTGACCCTGTCTTTTGTAGGCTTAACAGACACTGGTCAGATCCCAAAATGTGTTAATTTCCTAAAAAAACCCCCAAAGATCAGCTTTACTTGGTACTTCAATGGAGAATTTCCCTCCATCTGCAAGACCCCAACTCGTACAGCCTCTTACTCAAGTTAGCAGAGACGGAAACAACCAAATCACTTCAAGTGGAAGTTCATCCTAGGTAGAGTCTTGATACAGTATTTTTACCAAACTGATTTACAGCTTAGCTCCTAGCAATTCTTCAAGACAGATTTAGAGACGAGACAAATACTTATGTCTTTCTGACAGTTACAGGAAAGCAGCTGACAGAACTGCCAACAGATAAAATTAAAGCCTCCTTTTCTTCAGAGCTGTAGCTAATCACTACCATAGCCTCAGTCACTGACTTCTAGGTACACTGACAGAAGTCACCATTACTAGTGACGCACAGAAGCGCCGAATACTGACTCTTCTTTCCTTCAGTGAGCCTAGCCCAGATCACCAGCAGAAATATCTGCTAATGAAGGTGCTGCAGAGAAAAAAGGTTAATGGAGAATATCCCAGATCTGAAGTTTATCAATAACTAGCCGCCAAAAGGAGAGGGAAAGTCTCAAGCCTACAAGAGTGGAAAGAAGGAACTGCTCTGGAAAGAACAAGGTGATTTCAGGGTCAGGATTAAAAAAAGGACAAAGTGAGAATTCTTTAACCATCTGATTAAAAAAAAATAAACCACACAAGAGATAGCTAGTTGTGCAGTAGGAAGAGCAAAAAGTTATCTGGGTGTAGTCCCAAGATAGTAATAAAAACTTCGGGATGATGATAATTTAAAGGAAAAACTGAGCATGACAGTATGGATAACAGGAATGTGGAAACAAAGAAAAAAGAAGCAAATAAAAACCCCCCAAAATCTAGAACTCGGACAAAACAGGGTCTACCCCAGGCTCATAGGAAATCACATGTATTTTCTGAGGATCAATAATTCCATCAAGACAGTGATACCACAGGATGGAGAAAAGCAGCTCTAGTGAAGTGATCCTGGCAAATTAAAGTATGTATATTAATCTAAAAGAGAAGAAGGGAAGGAATTAAGAATAGAGAAGAAAACAAATGCTGACAAACTCATGTTGCATAAGGAACACCCTCCCAAAATTATGCAGTATCTATTTTTAACCAAAGGACTAGGTAAGAACAGATAATAGGTGGTGTTAAAAGGAAAGTTATTACACAGTAGAAAGATGTTATTGAAGTTGTACAGAAGTTTAAAAACCAGCTTTTCCCAATATCACGGCTTAGGTTCAAGCCTGCCGACAACTGATCACTTACCCGGTGTAAGAACTAGATCAAGATACCATATTTAAAAGATGAGATTGTTCTGAAGACTGGAGTAATAGAAACCAGGTTGTTTTTTTTGAAGTTACAATGTAGGTCCACATCTTTGCCGCTAACTAGTTTGCTGACCGGAAAAAGACTCATCAAGAGAATGATACACACTGAGATCTGACGCAGTCATGTGAGGCAGCCATAAGAGAAGTCAACTCCAGTATTATCGTGCATCAGGCAAGGTATTTTTTAGAGACACAGGACAAGATATAGATACTCTGGCAGAAAGCACTTTTTCAGCGTATCCATCCCACACCAGCACTGACTACTAGTTTTTAGGGTTCACTTCAGCAGGTGCATAAATGGGATTTACCAGTTCTACACTTCAGATCAGACTTCTTACTTGCCCCAGAAGTAAGGCAAAGATTTATCACTCCATAAGATACTACAGGTGATCAAACAGCAAGAGCCATGTAAACTGAAGAGCGTTGCTACAAAAGCAAAGGACATGAACGTGCCATGAAGTAGCTTGTCTTCTGATCAGTGTAGCAGTGAAATTAAAAAATGCTTTTCTATAGAAGCCATCAGGACAAAAAGTCATTTTGTGATTGAGCCTGACAGAGAAAGACCACCACTGTTATAGCTTACATAAGGCCACCTGCAGGAAGATGCATGTATCTGCTCCCTACAAACCACTTCTCTATTCTCTGCCCCTTACTTCACTGATTCTCCCCAGAGCACACGGCGACTAGTTCAGACTACTTTGGTAGAGGCACGATACTTGGAAGTTATCGGATACTTCTTAAACTAGGATTTTGGCCACGTGCCCAGCAGACCTACCGCAGCATGTGTTTACACCCATAAATACTCATGAACAGAAGGAACGTTCCCTGACGCCTGTACAAAACCCATGGGAACACAGCACACTATCTGCTAGTCATGGATGCCGACACCCCTACGGAGAAAGCCAGAAGCAGATCTATTCATTTCAAAAGATGCTGCTATCAGAGCACTTTAGATCCAGTCGGTACCTGCCTAAATATGATTAGTCGGGACTTAAAAAGAAATAATCTATTATTGAAAACATTAGCTCACCAAGTACATTTTCTGCTACAAGATACCTACTGTTCATACTGAAAGTGCCATTTGTGAGATAGGCTTCCAAGGTAACTTCGCTAAAAGTAATGCTCACGTTCTTCATACTGACTTCCTTGGAGCTGATGCATCTGTATTTTGTGCCCATATATGCCTGAATAATTGTTTTATGAGATACTCTCTTCGTATCTCCTGTAAAAAGATTACATTGCATTAGTATGTAACAGTATTTACGGAAACAAATCAGTATTACATCTGGAAGGGTTACACAATGAGAACAGGGAGTTTTCATTTTACCTGCAGTTGAATTCCGGAATAAAGTTGCATCTGACAGATTGTAGTGGAAAACTAGCTCTCTGACTTGGTACTTGTCTGCATTTTCTGAGAAATTCAGGCTTAATGAATGTCCTGCTCCAAAACCCAATACCAGAACTGGATGAGATGTGCTACCATTACCACACGAGCTCTGTGGCTCTACTGTAGCATTTTGTGGAAGAAAGAAATCTGCGACCTGTGGGGCAGAAAACCACACATGTAAATGGGGTGATGTAACAGCTCTTCCTTACTGCTTTTTAAGTATCCTGTGAAATTGTTATAAAACATACAGTTGACATTCATACACATACAGCTGACATTCATATATGCTAGGTCTACTTATATACCTGTATATAGCAAGTTACTGACACTCGGAATTTCTAAGAATACCATTCTTTGAAATTGGAGGACAAAACAGTACACACTCACAGCACCTCTTAGACTTTTTTTGCCCCCCAAAAACTAGTACTATAAATTTGCAGGTACTTCTGTACTAGGTGAATCAAATCTGGCAAACTCTGGACATGTGAAAAGTGTGAGAATTTAAGCTTTGTTTCTTTTAGTACAATTGAGTAAGAAGAAAAGCAAATGGTACAGCCTTCATAGTTTGGCTATACTACTTTGAGTATATTACATATTGAGAAGTAACTTGGTACTTGAAGATCAATATAATCTGTACTGGAAAGTTTTAAGCTTACTGCCGGCATGAAGAAACAGCCAAAAGCATGTTATGAAAGCAGTCACCTCTGAATGCAAACCTGTATACCAGGATTTCAGACCAACACCACTGACAGAGTGGACTATGCAATATAACTCTCAGCTCAAATCAAGCAAGCGCACCACCGGCAAGCCAGTAGAGTTTTTTTCTAATCTCACATTACAGTGATGGCTCAAAAAAAAAAAAAAGCCAACAGGAGTGCCTCAAAGCACGCAACTGCAATGAGATTAGAAATAATTCACAATTCCTGTTCAGTAGTAAAGATACTGGAAAAGTAAACTGAACAGTAGAGTATTTGTGAATAAAAATTCTTAACTTTCCTTTAACAGGCTTTTGTTGTTACTATGGAACAACTTGTATGCATTGCACTAGTCTGTAGATAACACTGAAAGATACAAATTTGCTCAGTGAGAGATTTCAGGGAAGTTTAAAAGCTGTGTGCCAGTAGCCATTTCAGTTCAGACTTAGTCCATCTAAGTATGGCCGAGTTCACCAAAAGATGGCTGGTGGCATTTTTGTCTTTACAGTTCCAATGAAAGCCATTTTAGCTATCAATGGGACTGGTGTGGAATTTCAGTCACAAAAGTAATTTCACACATGTATTGTTTATTTATTTTAAATTATGTTTAAATTAATTTTAAATTATTTGTTAATTATTGTTAAATTTTAAATTATGTTTAATTAGACAAAGCATCAGTAATAAAGAAAAGTTGATGCAACATGACGGGGGAGAAGGGGGGAGAATCTTAGCTGAAACAGTTTTTCATGCTTAAAGATTTGTTAAAAGTTTAAATACTGCACACACACAGAAATACCATACAGTTTATAAAGACACGCTAGACACAAGCAGTGAGATAATCCCCTTACCTCTTTTTGCCCACCACTTTCGTATTCCACTGAGAAGGCTACTGTCATATTAGCAATTATGCAGGCCTTACCACTTGAATCTTTCACCTCAAATGAAGAGGAAGCCTGTAAAAAGCCTGTTAAGAATGAGAAGTGGTTAACCCCGTGTCACATAAATTTTAATTTTTGATCCCAAAGAGACATATACATACAACTGTACATTTTAACAGTACATCCTAAACAGCAGTTGAATTTGGAAATCTGGGTGTTTAACAGTCTCTATACTAGCTTCAACATCACTAACACACAGAGGACAAATTTAACACCTCATTTTGTAACAAGACAAAACCACCCAAACCAAAACTGTTGACACGCTGGGTCCTCAGAGGGCAAGAAAAACGTGCAACGAAGACCAGCCATAGTGTTCAAGGCAGCTACTCATTGTTCACCCTACACAGCAACTATTTTGCAAGCTTCAGCCAGAATTGACTTAGCATATTTGATCCTGCATGCCTCCAGCACTCAGCCTTCCCCCCCCCCTCCCCGCCGCAGCACACCACACAGCCTTCATTCCCGCTGTACCAGGACACTCAGCTGTACATGCACTGAATGCAGCATTTAGAAAGCCTGGACTGACTGCAGATGTTTTGGAGGGACTGCCAAAAATAGCACGATGGAGCATGCCATCCTTGCCAGGAGAACTTCTCCGTACTGTCATCGCGCTCTCCATACTTGAGAGGAGGATGGGGGCCAAGACCTTGACACAGACTGAGGTTATGTTTTCCTGACCGGTTTAAGCTAACGTCAGACTGAGGTGCTGACAAAAGCATGGGGTTTTCCTCCCAAATTGCTTCCCTCCAGCCCTAGTGCTGAGCACTTGTACAACTGACCACACTAGTATTGATTTAGCAGCGTAAGGACACGTGGTGGGAGGAACACGGGATTGTCCCTTCTGACAGCAGTGTGGGCTTAGACCAGCGTCCACTGACAATGAAGCTTCACCTAGGGGATGCATTGCAGCAGGTTGGAGAGAGCCAGAAAGCTGGTGATCTACTTCATTTGCGCTAAAAGTTGACTGGACAGCGTTCCTGTATCTGAAATCACATGGTGGCCCCAGTTCTTCATTGTCGAGCGTTTTATTTTTTTGATTCTCCATTTGTCACCCCACACACACATCTGAAACAACGCTCCTTGCAAAAAGCCTGCATTGCTTTCATGCTATCACTTTATCAGCTCGCATTTGCAAGAAATTAACTTTTGCAAAAAACCTAGTAAAAAAAAAAGCATCCGCAAGACATAAACCACTTTATTGCAAGCAAATAAGCTTTAAAGAGTCAAACATGCTAAACCATTCAACTGCCAATATAGCAAAAAGATCCATGTGAGGGATTATCCATTAGCTAGCTTCCCTCCCCAGGAAGTTTTCAAAAAGCAAATCCCAATTTTAAAGCTTTTCACTACAAAACTATGATGCATGCAGTTGTATTAAGACAATTTTAGGAAAAATTGGACTTCTGTCAGCTGGACTTTGGTAGAAGGCCCTTTAGTTGTTGGAATGCAGTGGAAACAATTTCTCTGTAGCTCATCAAGCCTTTTCCCTTGTTGCCTTCCCCTTAGCAACAATATATCCTCCCCCAGCACCAAAGGCGGCCAGAACTTAAGCGGGAATTCATACACTTCACCCAGTTATTTAAAGAGTCTAGATATGAAACCAGAGATAGACGGAAGACAGAAATTGCTAAAAATGGACGGTGTAGAAAACTGGTACTTCAAAGCAAAACCATCCTACCTTTGCCTTTATGTCCAACTCAGTGTTTATTAAGAAACATATTCACAAAGGAAGTGTTATTTATTGCAGTTCAGAGCAGTACTAGAAACAGTCAATACGCCTCCGCATGGAAGTTTCAATTTGCAAAGCTTCCTTCAATTTTAATTTACATCTGGAAGTGTTTACATTTTACCCAAGCACTGGTTTTCTGAAGAGCAAGCTGCTTACACTTTCTTGAAGATTTCTAGCACAGCTCTGAAAACAGCGTAAAGGCAGGGAGTAAGAGTCCATGGCTTCTGGAACTAACGCTACCAACAGAAAACATGCTAGAACAAAAACCTTCAGTGGGCATGCCGACTCCCTTGTTTGATAAGATACTAAAAACCTTGGCAACTTTCGAGCTAAAAATAAACAAGTAATAGGCAAAAAAAGAATGAAAGAAGAAAAAAAATTCAGTTTTAAAAAGCAATGCAGGGGAAAGAAACAACTGAAAAACAATTAAGAAAAAAGTTGCTGACCTAAAGGAAAATGTAACAGACCTGCCCATTATAGATGATTCAGAGAACAACAAAAGACAATGCAGAGAGGTACCATAAAGCACCGAATGGAAGAGATTCTGGGAATGAGGAGCTGACAAACCACCCTCAGCAAGTTTAAGTAATAGAGAATAAGGGGTGTGAACAAACAGTAAAAAATACAACCTGCCTAACTACTGTATTTTTTGCATGGTTAAGTCCACACCATGATACGAATCCCCATTTTGTTAGTGCCAAACGAAAGCTATAAAACCCCTTTCCTCCGTAAGAAACGTTCCGCAGCTGTTGGATTTGCGATGTCAGGGATGAGACAGGGACACATCCAGCATGAGACACTGAGCTGTCCTCTTGCACTGCGGGTAAGCCGACACACAAGGATGGCAATCGGAGAGAGCGCCGTGCTGCAGCGTCATCTGCTCCCATGGTCTTGGAGGAATGCATATGAAACAAGTGAAATATCAGAGACATGGGGGCAAAGAAAAATTAGCAAAAAACCACTGAAGAACAAATCAAGACACTGAAGGGAAGAAGGCCTTGCCTACTCTTCATTCCAGCCAGTTTACGGCAGAGGAAGAGCTCCCTGGGTTTGGCAGGAAAGCAGCTGTTGAGTTTGTGAAGGCAGTTTTCAGTGTCGACTAGTGATTAATGCATGAATCATCACCAGCCCACAAATAGTAAGAGCCTGCAGTCAAAATGTCAAGAATACAGAAAAGCAAACTGATGTTGAATCAATCTGTCCTGGGAATATTTCTAATTAAGTTACATAAAGTATTGCTCAATTTTACCATGGCATATCTACAAGTTGAGAATATGGCTCGTACTTATAATAATATCGTTCTTCTCTATTTAACACAAAAACTGATACAGCCTCCAGTTTCTTAAATTCAGACTTTAAATGCTCTTCTTAATAAACTGCAGCACCCTACGTGACAACTATCTGTGGTACAGCAAGTGTATTACTTCAGATTTACACAGCTGAACAGCTCCTAGACTTTTTAATAGCAAAAAGTGTTGTGAAGCTCATTATTCATTTGGCTGGAAATACTATGTAGTGGATCCCTAGTAGAGGCATCATCAAAAATGTACTAGCATTAAAGAAATTTCACTTAGTTCAGATGCTTCCTTTGTATTCCAAAAGGTTGCAAAAAAGGGCTGCTGACATATTTATTCTGGCTGTGTATTTTCAATTGAAAATCATAAGATAATCTCCCCCGTTAGACCCCATTTCTGAAATTATAGTCTCATGCAGGAAAACAGTGAAGGTAAAACTGTTGAAGCGAGGCTAGACATTTTACTTGAATTAAATCCAGCATCCTTCCTTATCTAATGTACCCACATCAAAAAAAAACAAGCAGAGTGCATTAACACTCTGAGATACAAAGTCAAAACTAAGACTTGCTTGGTTATATAACAATTTGTCTTAAAGAAATCTACCACAAAAAGTTAAGTTTGTTTTAGACTGGAAACTACAAAGCTAACAAAACAATCCCTCACATCTGAACAATCAAAATCTGAGCCCTTTTCAATACGGCTCTGAGAATGGCAGGATTCCCCATCTCTTGACCACACAAAGATGCTTTCAGGTCTCAACCTTTTTGTAACCAAAATCCTGTTAGCCGAGTACAGCTATCCTTGGGTTACTGTCCCATATAATGGAAAGCTACTAAGGGAGAAAGACTAATGGCTGTTGTGCTCTAAAAAAGCAAGCGTATATTAACAGCAATTGTTTACACTGTCTGCTTGCAAAGAGGACTTCAGTTACTATAGTTAATGATTTACTTTGCCTCCAGTTTTTATTAGGAACGTGGAACACTGACAACAAGGGTCTCAAACACAAAGATTACTCTTATGCAATTTGGGCTTTGTTACTATATTCATGTTTCCTGCATAAATAAAAGCCTTTTTAGTATTTTTCTGCCTCCCTCTTGGCAGAAAGGGCAGCAAGCCACCCAAATCCACCTGGGTGCACATTCCACATCATCGGCAGTTTAAGCAACACGGGTAGCTCGTGGATGGGGCTGTGTGCAGTTCCAGTGAGTGACTATGGCGTTAGGGAGGAAAACCACGGTTGCAGTGTGGCCCAGCTAACTGCTCCCCACAAGCACCACGACAGGGGCTCGGAGCATCACACCCACAGCCTGGCCGGACACATCAAAGACTCTCCTTGGCTACAGCCTACCTTGTAATTACTGGGCGGCAGCATTCTGAAGCCAAGGGATGCTTGCTGACATGCCGGCACTACACAATCACGCTGTACCTAAGCTACAGCTCTGCTGTGCTGCCCTGCACCTTTGCCCAGATGTTCTTTGGGTTCTACATAAGAAATGCTGGTTCTTAGCTAAAGGTGGCTTATTTTCTGTTGTATACATGATCAGAAGTGCCCAGTAATTCACTCATTCTAATGGTTCAGAAGGATCCTGTCATCTCAGTGCCATTTTGTGAACAACACGGTGACCTTAGTTGGCACTTCAGACTCCTGAGTCTATGCCAGAGAAGAGAATGGAAAAAATTCCTGAGAAGTTATGCCCTCCTCTGATCACTTGTCTTCTAATGTAAGCACCACTCCCAGAGGGACACATGGTACAAGTCCTTTCTCAGAAGATAGAGTCAAGATCACTTGATTAGGATCCAGGATCTATGCTACCTTGGGACAGTACAGAAAAAAACCAAGAACAAACAAAAATAACATGTTTTTTGAAAGATCACACTATTTATGAACCCTAACATTTCTGGGGAACAACTGAAAGCAGGAAAGTCCCTTGACAGACTTGATGTATGAACCACTTTGTATGAGACAAGATGATCTTCATAAAATTATGAGTTATACTTTCCTGTCACCAATGGTCTCAGAAGACTAAACACTGGCTATCTGGAAAGCACAGCATGAAAACACAAGGGTGGCTTCTCTTCAACTGCTGTTGGATATGCTTGAACACAAACACAGAAAGGGGGAACAGCTTAATTCAAGGATGGATGAGAGTACTTTAGGGGCGAAGAGAATCAGCTGCACTTGTGCAGGTGCAGCACCTGATTGTATCAAGTTCCTGATCCAATCCTACAAGACACATCCTTGCCAAGTAACAGGGACAAATTCACCCAGTCTCAGATTACAGTTTTGATATTGTAGATTTCCATTAAGGCAGTAAACACTTTGTTTCTCAATTCAAGTTTGCAGATGGATAACCTGTCTTTATTTTAAAAATGCATGAAAGTACAAAAGCATTAAAAAGGAAAGGCTCTTTAGAAGCTGTACACTTGCCATTTGGCCAGAGGATTGCACAATTACATCAAGTTTAGTCACATGCAGCTTCTTTATGGTTTCCTATCTAGAGGAAGGAAGCCTGTGATAGCTCTACAGCAGCTGATTATGTGAGTCCACCGGGAGGTCTGAACTCCCATGGCTAGACCTTTTTCAGCATTCAAACAAGTTCATTTTGCACTTGCTCTGATTAGTGCTGCTGTATCACACCACACAACTAACACACATCCTTCAAGGCAGCTGGCAGCCCCAAACAACATTTTGGAGGAAGGAGTACCTTGTCAATTTAAAGAGAAAGCCTCCCCAGAGGAGGCAATATCAGTAAAAAGATAATAAATCAACTGCCCAAGTAAAACCACTCTCATAGTCCTATTGAGAAGAGAGTAGATTTCACCTTTGTCAAGGCAAGTAAAGACATTCTGGTGTTCCCGTATTACCTAGACTGAACTCTGTCTTGTTAAGAAACCAGAAGCCACTGAAGTTTAATACAAAAAAACCTCAATGTATTAAGTGTGGACTACTGTGCTCAAGCCTGAGCACTGGAGAGGGAACGGCTAGACAAGTGTCCACTGCTCAGAGC
This sequence comes from Chionis minor, assembly GCA_013398295.1. Classification (NCBI taxonomy): domain Eukaryota; kingdom Metazoa; phylum Chordata; class Aves; order Charadriiformes; family Chionidae; genus Chionis; species Chionis minor. The sequence continues at coordinate 355,617 of VZSF01006178.1, read as the reverse complement.
TAAACCACATTTGAAACTATACTGCCAAGGCACTACTAACACTCTCGCACATTGAATTACAGTAGAAAAAGTGGTACTGACAGCCAGTGGAACTGTCAAGTGGCAGAGAAGGTTAAGAAGCTGTTACCTTTAGATGGAAAGGGCTACCAGTCCATCTTAAAGTCAGACGTACAAAACCCATGGAAGCCTGATGTACCAAAACATAATATACATTTTAAAGTAATAGGCCCATAATTCAGAATTAAGATAATGTAATGAAGCATTCAAATTCTCTCTCAAAGAATTTCCAAATAATCATGTCTGACTTAAGAGAAAACGGCAAACTGTTGCAGTTAAGCTGCAACAAGCAAAGGCAAGGCGTGCCTTCTTAGCACTAGAAATTACTTATCTTTGAGACATAGACAGGCTTAACAGAGATAACAGTAGTCAACCTCTCAATAAAATATCCATCTTTTGAGTAGGGTTCCTCTGTACCTAGAGGTAATTCTTGAGTTTGTCCTATTTGCTACAAAACAATCTAGATGCAGGTTGCATCAAAAATGAAACTTCTAAGTCAGCCTGAACAGGAACCTTGGGAGCATATCTCAACAGCAGCATGCCAGGGAGGCTGCGGAGTTCTTAACTCAGCAAGTAAGAAGTTACTCTACAAGTCAGAAAAAGCTGCCGAAGCCAAAGCTGAGTACCCTATCACATGACAACAGGCTTGGGACTAGCACAGAAATTCAGATCCTTAGAGACTGTGTCAACACACTTAAAGAAGCTATCAAGCAAACACTATGTTAAGGACAGCAGTTGGTAAAACAATGTTTCAAAAGTCACACAATGCAAAAGCGTGAAAACGTTCACAAAAACTACTTTATACTCTGGCTCAGTTCCATACAGCTATCAGTGCCAAAACTGAGGAAAACAATAAAACACCAAGTTACTCACTGGCTGGAATTTATTACCAAGTTTCTTTCAGCTATCCCAGCACTGGTAGCAAGGTTTGAAATTCCCCTTCGGACTGCAGTTGTGCAACAGAAACACGTGGATTATGTGTCAATAACTCTGTAATGGCATCACACTACTTTTTCAAACTCATTTTTCCTTCCCAAATCTCAGACACTTCATTATTTACTCACTGAATCCATGTCTGACTCTAAACTCCGGTTTTCAGAAATGTTTTCTCCGATGTGCCTGTGTTTCAGTAAAGAAGAGAACTCTAGGTGCTCTAGGACTCAAAGAGCACAAGCAGCTCTGTTGGGCTTGGCACACAACCCAACTGACCCATCATGGTCAACAGCAGACAAGCACCATCTTCCTCTGTATTTCAAAAAGCAGCAGCTAAATTTGAGGGGAGGTACTTCATTTCCCATAGCCCCCTTTCCCTGTATTACCTAAATCTTTTTTCATTCTACATGCACATTTGATATTCGTGAGGAAATTCTTCACAAAACACTTCATGCTGGCATATGAAATATTCAGCTTAGTGTTTGCTGCTTAATGTGAATGGAAAACTGAAACAGCGAGGTGTGGTGAGGTATTCTGGAGGGAATAAAGTTTTCTATTGTCCCAAAGTCAAGGTATTGCCAAACAAGCTTTCAGGTCTGACCCACCCATGCTAATCCTACAGCCTCCTGTGATCACTACCTTAACCTCATCAGTGCTCACCCAGATGACTAAACAGCTGCAAACAAGCTAAAAACATCAAATTCAGCTCCTATCTTCTCATTATCTCATGTTCCCCTGCCCTCCCTCACTACAGCCCAAGCCCCACACTCTGGCAGAAGATGGCAGAGGACTCTCTACTCCAAGGAGGGGTCTCCATTGGCACCAGAAAGTTTTCCCCTGAAATTGTAGCGTAAAGTTATGTAGAAACATCCAGTTAACAGACACTGGTACAAAGCCCTAGCTGTCAGTAAATAGTTACTCTGTAGTAAAAACAACTAGTCTGTTGCCTCAGCTGCAGAAACCCAACACATTTTACATGCCAGAAAGCGACAAAGCTAATGCACTGAATTATGTCTGTAACTGCTAATTAAGCAGGGGAAGACTACTGCAGTCCCAGAAAACACTATCTGTGGTATCACTTAAAAACTATGCAGACTGATTAGAAAGCAAACAAAAGCAATTCTTCACTTAAGCCATAACTATGTTAAACAAGCTACATGAAGAATTCCCACTATAACACCAGCTCAATGCCACTTAAGTTGGCAATTCTAAAAAGCAAGTCTGATAGCACAGTACGGTAAGTCACCGTGCTGGCTAGAGCTGGATATTTGAACTGCTCAGTGCCCCTTGTGAGTGACATCGTTCACGGTCAGCGAAACTGAAGTTCCATCAACAACGATAAAGATACTTACTACCAAATAAATGTTTAGAAGAGTTTCAAAGGATGACATAATCTCCAAAATGACAGCAGATAACCATTCTCAACTGCTGCTTTATTCAGGAAATATTTTTGCTAGCTGCTGAAGAGTTTTAAGAGTTTTCCTTTGGTGCCAAAGCCACATTTCAGAAACCTGATAGTGTCACATGATGTGGTTTTTCAAGGCAAAAAAAACTAAAGCAAGGTAGCTATCAGTAAACAAGCCAGACACGCCTCCTCACAAAGCAGTCTCGCCGCGCTAACAAACCTTCTCATCAAGGCACTGAAGCCTCTCTATTTCAGCGACATTTCAGATTTCACTCAGGGTAGAGCAGGATGAAAGCCATTAAGGAAGGGAGCATTACAGGCCCAACAGAAAACAGCAGCTTCCTAGCAATGACACCAGTAGTTCCTGCGTCTCCATGCCTCGGGAGGGGTATTTCCAGGTTGCTCCCAGAGCGCTGTCCCTAGACCCGCTGCAGATGCTCCGATGAGCGCTCCCGGTCGCTACACGATTTCCCCCTTCCACCCCCTCAGCAAGCGCAGCCGCCGCCGCCACCACCTTCCCTCCATCCTCCCCCTCGCACCTCCCGCGGCCGCCGGCGGTTGCCGCCGCAGGGAGCGGGAAGGATGACCTCCCCAGGGGACCTGCCCCCCCCTCACCACCACCGCCCCCCCGGC